>KQ999347.1:83272-112056 GCA_001598015.1 Dorcoceras hygrometricum | reverse complement strand
ACCCGGGCCCGATGGGCCGGTCCAAGTTCATTGTTAGTCTATTTAATTAGACTTGAGAGACTCAAAAATTAATCAACTACAACATAACCCTAACCCTAAGTGTTCTAGCCGCCCTCCCCTCCCCTCAACTCACGCCGCCGCCGCCGCCCACGCGCCGCCGCCGATCTTCGCCGGAAATTTGTTTCCGGCCGATTCGACGAGGAGAATCCGTTCATGCAGAATTCGTCAGTGCTTCTAGTGCAGCCTGACGAAGGAGTCTCGGTTCTGGTCATGGACCGGATTGGCGATTATCTACCGCAATCTACCGAGAAGAGCCGGGTTCTTGAAATTCCGGTTGGAGTCAGGCACAAGTGCCAGCAAGGTATTCGTTTTGAACGCCCTATGTATGACGATTATTGAACTGTTGTTTTTTGTATTGATCGTCTCCCGGCTATATTCTTTGTTCTTTCGCTGCCTTGCCGGGGGGCGGATCCGGATCCCCAACATAAGCGTCGGATTTCTTCTGCCATTCAGGTAGCTCATTGGGTAAGTGTAAAGATCATATCTTATGCTTTGTTTAGAGCCTTCTATTGTGTTAGAAGGGTAGGACAAATTTGGTTGAGCTCGTAGCTCCCAATTCGTAGTTTCTGTGCTGCTATTCCTGATCTAGTGTCTGTGTTTGTCTTAGCAGGTGTGAGATCTGTGTTGCTCGGAACCTTGTTGTAGTAATTGTAGCTCAGAAGACTTGAGTTACGGATGTGAGCTTGTTTTACAGCTTTGGATTGAGCATGAGTGATTATTCTTGCTGCTGTGTATGCCTCGCATTGTTTTATATGTTCTGTGTTGGACATTTTATATGTTGCATACAAGAATTTATCACATTGAGCTCAGATTTGTTGTAGACGTGCCTTTTGTGCCTTGTTCTTCAATCTGTGTGTACCAGTGCTTGTTTGAGGACGAGCGGGTAACTCCCGTATACCTCATCTCCCTGCTGGGATCTGTTAGCCACTATGAGCGGAGTGGATAGCTCCCACATCTCTTGAGTTGGGCAACTGCGGGTTGAGCAATGTTATGCATCTGGTGCCGTGTGTTGGAGATGAGTGGGTAGCTCCCATATGCTCACACACCCCGTGGCCACATCTGTTCGTTGCTATCTGCTTTCGATTGTTGTACAGATTTGAGTTGCCGTCGAGATTCTGGCTCCCTACCATTGTTTGTAGCCTTCTGTTGTACTCAGCTATTCATGCATAGCATTTGCATATTATCTGTTGCTTTCCGTTAGCTGTTTTATATTGCTCTCCGTACTGGGGTTTGACCCCATGTCTCTCTGGGGCTGGTATTTGTTTGTCTGTTTACGTTTTCAGATTACCATGGTTACTCAGCTGGTTGTGGTGTTGACCCAGCTGGAGGTGAGTGTCCCAGTTAGCGTATAGCATATATGTATAAGCACTGATAGCCGGGGGTCTATGAAGGACTCTCTTAGATTATGTTTTGTCACATGACCTCATAATTATCAATAACTAATTCCCTCAATTTAATAATGAAACTTTAATCTTAATATAAATTTTAAATCAAATTAAAATGAGGTATTTCAATTTTGAAATTTGGTCTCATTAATTTTAAATCAAATTTTAAATTTGCGGATTCAATAGATATATATCACATACATAACTGGGATGATCGATAACCGAGAGCTATGCGATCCGTGGTTGTCAAGCACGGATCTAGGTCCAATCCTAGATGATATGCAATATGCAAATGCAATCCTATTACATAAGCTTCCAGATTTACATGTTTTCGGTCTTCAATATCTTTGATCATTATCTCCATCATTTTCAAACTTATCTCCCACTAAGTCTAATATTTATATTTAAATATCCATGAAAAATAGTGATATATTTAAAGGGGTGAGAACGGGCCATAAACCAGGCCCACTTTAAAATGATATCAACAATATTACAACCAAACATTGTAAAACCTAGCATACACCTAACAAATTGGGCATGTGTCTCGATCATCCCAAACAATATTATTTATTCAATTAATCAAATTAATTGACATAAAAAAATAATCAAATCAAATTTGATTTTATCCAACAAAATCACATTTTAAATATAAAGTCATATTTTTATAAATAAAATCATATTTTGTTATTTTAATTGCATCAAATAATTTTGGACTTAAAACAATTTTACGTCCAACAACTCGAAATTTTTTAAACATAATTTTGGTCCAACCAGAAAATCTCGATAGCAAGTATCATCCCAAAAATCCATCGGGCTGCTCGGGTCAGGCCCGGAAAATCCTAGGTTGCAAAACCTCCGCCACATCATTGCCCCGTCGCCGCACGCATGTGGCATGTTGTGCGCAGCCCCGTGCGCGACGTGCGCGCACCGGTGGTGGCCCTGTGTATGACAGGAGTGCATAGGTCTGGAGGCGACGTTGCAGTCTGTGTGCAGGACGCTCCCGTAACGTCTGTGCGTACCGTGTGCGCGGGACGTGCGGGACGCTCCAGCAACATCTGAGCGTACCGTGCGCGAGGGACATGCGGGACGCTCCCACAACGTCTGCGCATAATGTGCGCGTGAACATGCGGGATGATCCCTCAACTGGTGCGCGAAACGTGCGCACGACTCTGTGTAAGGACCGGATCCCAAGAAGAAAAATACCAAAAAATAATAATAAAAAGAAAAATATATATATAAAAAAAATACAGAAATGATAGAGGAAAAGAAAATTTCTTACGTTCTCTCTCTCTGCATCCTTCTCCCAACCGCCTCACCGTGTCTTTCCATATTCTATTCACTTGCAAGCCTCAATTTTCCACCTTTGGGACTCGAAACTCGAAAATAAATATAGTTTGAGGCAGCTCTTGATGTAAGCTATCTTTCCATACAGTTTTTGTTCCGAAATTTTAATTGTTGGTCGAACCCTAATTCTTACGTCGGACTTCCGGTGTGCTTGTCCACCGTCGCCAGCCTCCATACAACTTGGGAATTGTGGTTGGTTCGAAGAAGTATAGGCTTGGAGTTGACAACCCTACCCTGTATGTATAGATCATAAATGAAGTGAGCTTAGTTCCTTAATCTTGGTTCAAGTGTCTTAAGTTGTAATTAACTCTTATGTATTGGATTATCTCAAACAGGAAGATTGATTCATCTGCTATCTCCACTCATGAAGCAGGGGTGATTAAGAAAACTAAAGAAAAGAATATGTGATATATCAATATGTTAAAACAGGGAATATAGATTTGGGAGTATTCTAACGAATATTGAGCGTGCAGTTTTTAGCATAAATGTACATTTGACACTTTCAGGAAATGGATTGACAAGTTGGACGAAAATATATATATATATATATATGTATATATATAATGACAATGAGAAATAGGTCATTTTAGTAATGGAATAATATGGTTCGAGGAATTTAAAGTGTACAAATAGTGACAGTTGAAATTTAAGTTGAATTTAAATGACTATTCGAGATTTACAGTATTTAAGATCATTAAATGTATATTCAGGTTATTGGTCTGAATTGGAGTATTCAAGAGTTTCTAGAAGATATAAATTACTGGTAATTGCATGATTGAGGTGCATATAGGTCATTTAATTTCACGATGTCTGACAGTGACTTGTGATAGGATTGTGTATGGCTTATTTGTTATTTCTTAAATTACATGATATTATATGTTGACTTGCATATTATCAGTTGTTAATTGATGTACAAAATAAAATATTTCTTTCGTCAACACACATTTGATTTTAGTCAGTGTAACGTCTAGAATTTTCTGACTACGTAGAAATGAGTGCATGACTAGAGGGAATATATTTTTAGATGATTACATGTCATTTTATGTGATTTATTTATGATTTTATGCTGCATGGTATGCATGTGTTATTTTTCAGTCTGCTTGAGTAATGGACGTATGGAAGAGATTAGGGTCGATCGGAATGAAAATAATGTGAGATTTTTAAGTTATGGGATTTTAAGAATGAAATTATTTTATTTTAAGCAACAATTTCTGAAAATTCGGATTTTTATAATTATTTTGGAGGTGAACCCGTTTTTCACCTATACGAGCTGGTATATTGAGTTTTAAGGCATTTTAAATTATGAGGAGGCCTATATTTCGAAATTTTGTAATCTTTAAAGCCCAAGTGTGAGTTTTAAACACTTTTTAATTTAATTAGAGGGGCAAGCTTGTATTTTTCATAATTAAAACAAGAGGGGTCATTATAGGCACTTTTATTATTCCTTAAACACAAATCTACACTAAACCTATCATCCTCTTCACACACCAGCCGTCCTCTCCACTCCATTAGCACACAAAAATTCGAAACTTTCAGACATTGAAGGAGCTTGACGATCCAAAGCCGGTTGCGCCCCGATCTCGCGTCTACAACGCCCGTATCTCGTAGATCTACATATTCTTCAACCCAGGCATGTGATATCAGTCTTTTTTCTCACCATTTAAACTATATTAGACTGCTTTTAAGAAATTTCGTGTGAATTAATTGTGATTATTTCAGATCTACTCATCATTGCTATAGTTCATGCATGACTCATGATCGGTTTCATGTTTCTCGAATTTTTTTTCATGGTGTTTCGGTTCGTGGTTGGTCCAGGGGTCACGGCTCATGGTCAGGGGGTCGAGTGAGGATCCTATGGTAGACAAAAACTCAGAAATAGAACCAGCGGCTGCATGCAAAACACCTTCTGCTGTGTGTTTTCTGGCCGCGCGGTGCGTCGCCTTCACCTGGGTCGTGCTCTCTCGTGCGACCACGGTTGGTGCCAAGGCTGGTCATGTTAGGACCGGCTGGACTTGGGGGTGGCCCAGCCGGCGGGACTCCGGCCAGTGGTGGCCGGAGCAGGGAGAACGTACGTGAAAACCAGGGACTGGTCGCGGCTGCGGCTGATGTGTATGTGTGTGTTTCAGCCTAGGTTTTTTTTGGAGCATTGGTTCGGTCTAAGTGAACCGGTTTTGGCTGGATTGGTTGGACCGAATCGGTTCATCGAGTCTCGAGTCAAATATTTTAAAATGGGGTCAAGTTATTTTAAAAATGGACCTGTTATTTTAATTAATATGTCAAAGGTCCAATTTTAAAGAAATTAGGCAGAAGGTTAAAATTGAGTCAAACCTTTTAAATAATTTAAGTTATGTTTAATTTTAAGTTTTTAGTCAAAATTAGGGCCTTTGGAATTTTATTGGAGTCAAAATCGATTTTTTGGGATTCAATTTGGTCAAAATCGGTCTTTTGGGCAAAATCGGCTTTTGAGGTCAAAATTGATTTAAATTGATTTTAAAAGTAAAAATCTATTTTTAATAATTCAAAATCGATTTCTAGAAGTCAAAATTGATTTTATTTATATTAGCCTTGATTTTAAGAAATAAAAAATTTAAAGAAATTAGGCAAAAATGTTTAAAAGAGGTGAACATTCGTTTCATCGGCTAAGTTTAGAGCGATGATTAGTCTAGAAGTGGTGAGTCAGGCTCTGGAACCAATCCTTGACCAAAGTAGAAAAATATAGAAGCCCGTAAATGTATGTTTAATTATATATGTAGTATTTTATGTACGTAAATGTTTTAAGGGAAATGGTTAAATATACCTTAACGGACTAAGCTTTTAAATAGCATGATTTTAAGAAATTCACGCATCATGAGATTTTATGAAACGATCAGGCATGTCTCTTTTTAAGTTAAAACCCGAGGGATTGAAGTGATGTGGCAAAGTTCTACGATGGGAGTTAGCCGGGTAACCAGGCCCGGGGATCCCCTGTTTTTAGGTATGATTATAGGGTCTATGGATCCTCGTGTGATATCGTGGTGAAGAGGCAGTTTATAGGAAAGGTGTGACATATAGGGATCCTCGTGTGATATCGGGGTGAACCACACCGCCACGTACGTTGGTTATTACGACTGATCAGTCATACGCTCGCTCACATTCACTGATACGACTCATACGTTTTTCAGGTTATGTTATGCCATGCCTTATATGTTATATGATATGTTATGATATGAAATGTATGAAGAAATGTTTTAAGGTCATGCACGCATCCATTTTTTTACGTTATTTTATTACAAGTATGTGCTTGCATGCGATTTTATTAGTATGTACTTTGTTATGTATTACGACAGAGCATGCTGAGCCTCTAGGCTCACTAGGTTTAAATGGTGCAGGTGATGACCCTGCCGATGAGTACATCCCGACTGGCGTTGAGGATGTCTGAGCGCCTGTTGCAGCAGTACCCCGTGACCGCCTTTATGTTTTTAGTCTGTCATGATGCAGTTTTAGATATTGGTTTTTAAACTGTTTACTTTCAGTATTTTTACTCAGTGAATTTGTTCCGCTTGAATGTTTCAAAGTTTTAAATATTCCTTTATTTATGTTTAAAGTATTTTGAGAAAATGATTTAGAAATGTTCTAGAAAGGAACGAGCCATACTTTAATTTTATGTTGCTTCCTCTTATGTTTTTTTTAAAACAAAATTCTAGAGTCTGGTTCGTTTCAGTTGGTATCAGAGCGCTGGTTCTGGTGGGGTACTTGCCTGCTGCGTGGAGCTCAGAAGTCGCACTACCAGTCTGTGAGTTTTATTATTTTATTATTTATGTTTATGTTAGCATGCTGCATGTTTAGCCTTACATGATTTTTGGCCTTAGAGTTTTAAAAATAGACGCTTAGTCATGCACTTAGATTTACGTGATAAGGTTTTGGTGTATCAGAACAATGCCTCCCCGACGCGACAGGAACCAACAGGTTGATGCTACGCCTCCTCCTCCTCCACCACCTCAGTTGACTCTGCATAAGCGAGCTAGCGTGGACATGCTAGCTGGGATTACCAGGCTATTAGAGCGTCAGTCAGAGCGACCCGGGAAGTCGCATGAAGAGAACGTTGCAGAAAGGTTCCGCAAGCAGGGACCTAAGTAGTTTGCTGGCACCACCGATCCACTTGTTGCTGAGGAGTGGATCCGACCCATGGAGACTATCTATGACTACATGGGTCTAGCGGACGTCGACAAGGTTCGTTGTGCCATTTTCATGCTGAAGGGAGACGCCGCTCTATGGTGGAAAGGCGCAGTGGTTGGACTGTATCTGGAGAGCCTGTCATGGGGAGAGTTCAAGAAAGTCTTTTACGAGAAGTATTTTCCTGTAGATGCCCCGATCCAGCTGATTCGGGAGTTTATGAGTCTCCGTCAGGGAGACAAGACAGTTGCTGAGTATGTGAGACAGTTTGAGCGAGGGTGTACCTTTGTGCCCTCGATTTCTACAGTTGAGAGTGAGAAGTTGAGGCAGTTTACTGATGGACTGCGACCTGACATCCACCACGATGTCAACATGGCGGACGTGGACATTTATATGGCGGCAGTGAACAGGGCTTACCGGTCTGAGCGGGGCCGGAAGGATATGAGGGAGGACTATCAGAGGAAAAGATAGATACAGCAGCCCGTCAGGGGCCAGTCTTCGCAGCCACCAGCGAAGAGACCTTTTTAGGGGCCTTCTAAGGGCCCATCTCAGCAGCAGCAGAGGCAGCAGGGCCAGCAGAGGCCACAGCAGCAGGGGGCCAGCGCCCCTAGACCTGTAGAGTTTCCAGTCTGCAAGGAGTGCAGTAAGCGGCATCCAGGACCTTGTATGCTAGGTACTGGCAGGTGTTTTCACTGCAAGGAGCCAGGGCATGTTTCTAGGGACTGCCCTAAGAGGAGACAGGTCACTGGTCGCGTGTTCGTGATGCAGGCTGAGGCTGCAGATCCGGACACGACTTTGCTCACAGGTATTCCGTTTAGATTACTGTCATTTCCGTGTTTTGCCATGTCACTAACTTGTTGTTTTAGAAATGCATGCTAGATAGAGCACTGCTAGGAAACTTGTTGCCTTAGTTGCTAGGTGAACATAGGTGAGAACTGTAGGCCTTCTAGGACTTGCTTTGAGAACTTGGACGGATAGGACTAGCGAACTTAGAACTATTTTAGGTATCTAATCTGCCTTTTTGGGATTTAATATGACCGTAAACGCATACCTGTGTGACGTTTCTGTTTCAGGCGAGATTCGTGTGCGTGGGGTCACTACACTCGCTTTGCTAGACTCAGGGGCGACCCACTCGTTTATTTCGAGTGCATTCACACAGAGGATGGGAATTGCTCCGGAGAGCATGGGGGTAGCTCTCGTCGTGACGGTTCCGTCAGGAGAGGAGTTGACGACGGCCAACGTCATGCAGGGTCTGACGATGACGTTTCAGGACCACGTAGTTAGAGAAGATTTGGTCGTTTTGCCGATGACAGGATTCGACCTCATCCTAGGCATGGATTGGCTGATAGAGTTTGGAGCCGTGATTGATTTTCAGCAGAGGACAGTTTCTATCAGACCGCCAGGGCAGGAGGCCTTCTTATTTGAGGCAGCTAGGAGGCCGCGGAAGCCCAGATTCATATCTTTTCTGCAGGCCAGGAGGCTAGTCGAGCATGGATGTCAGGCCTTCTTGGCCAGCGTTACCACTTCTGGAGGTTCAGCAGGCCCTCCACTATCTGATGTGGAGGTAGTCAAAGATTATGTAGACGTCTTTCCTGATGACGTAGTGGGAGTTCCACCGAAGCGAGAGGTGGAGTTTTCTATTGAGCTGATGCCAGGGACAATGCCTATCTCTAAGGCACCTTATCGATTAGCTCCTACAGAGATGAAGGAGCTTAAGGAGCAGATTCAGGAGTTGCTTGATAAGGGGTTCATTCGCCCTAGCTTTTCTCCATGGGGCGCGCCAGTGTTGTTTGTGAAGAATAAGGCTCGTAGCATGAGTTTGTGCATTGAATACCGGGAGCTGAACAGAGTCACGGTGAAGAATAAGTATCCAATCCCGAGGATTGAGGATTTGTTCGATCAGTTGCAGGGAGCTTCGGTGTTCTCGAAGATTAATCTGAGATCTGGCTACCATCAGCTGAGAGTTAGAGAGGAGGACGTGTCCAAGACTGCTTTTAGGACACGATACGGCCACTATGAGTTTTTGGTGATGCCGTTTGGCCTGAAGAATGCCTCAGAGATTTTCATGGATCTGATGAACAGGGTATTCAGGCAGTATCTGGACCAGTTCATCATTGTGGTCATCGATGATATTCTGATCTATTCGAGGAGCTTGGAGGAGCACAGACAGCACTTGCAGACGGCTTTGCAGACTTTGAGGGAGCATAGATTGTATGCCAAGTTCAGCAAGTGCGAGTTTTGGTTGGAGCAGGTGGCTTTCTTAGGGCATATTGTATCGAGAGATGAGATTTCTGTGGACCCATCGAAGGTGGAGGCAGTGCAGAACTAGGGGATTCCGAGGAATGCAGCGGAGATTCGTAGTTTCTTGCGCTTGGCAGGTTATAATCGCAAACAGGAAGCTAGTTGAGCATGGATGTCAGGCATTCTTGGCCAGCATTACCGATTCTGGAGATTCAGTAGGCCCTTCACTATCTGATGTGGAGGTAGTCAGGGATTATGCAGACGTCTTTCCTGATGACGTAGTGGGAGTTCCACCGGAGAGAGAGGTGGAGTTTTCTATTGAGCTGATGCCAGGGACAGTTCCTATCTCTAAGACACCTTATCTATTAGATCCTACCGAGATGAAGGAGCTTAAGGAGCAGATTTAGGAGTTGCTTGATAAGGGGTTCATTCTCCCTAGCTTCTCTCCATGGGGCGCGCCAGTGTTGTTTGTAAAGAAGAAGGATGGTAGCATGAGGTTGTGCATTGACTACCGGGAGCTGAACAGAGTCACAGTGAAGAATAAGTATCCACTCCCGAGGATTGAGGATTTTTGCGATCAGTTGCAGGGATCTTCGGTGTTCTCGAAGATTGATTTGAGATCTGGCTACCATCAGCTGAGATTTAGAGAAGAGGACGTGTCCAAGACTGCTTTTAGGACACGCTACGGCTACTACGAGTTTTTGGTGATGCCGTTTGGCCTGACGAATGCCCCAACGATTTTTATGTATCTGATGAACAGCAGGCAGTATCTAGACCAGTTCATCATTGTGTTCATCGACGATATTTTGATCTATTCGAGGAGCTTAGAGGAGCACAGACAACACTTGCAGATGGCTTTGCAGACTTTGAGGGAGCATAGATTGTATGCCAAGTTCAGCAAGTGCGAGTTTTGGTTGGAGCAGGTGGCTTTCTTAGGGCATATTGTATCGAGAGATGAGATTTCTGTGGACCCATCGAAGGTGGAGGCAGTGCAGAACTAGGGGATTCCGAGGAATGCAGCGGAGATTCGTAGTTTCTTGCGCTTGGCAGGTTATAATCGCAAATTTATCAAGGGCTTCTCTTCTATTTCAGTCCCCTTGACAGCCTTGACCAGAAAGAATGCGAAGTATGCGTGGAGTCCCGAGTGTCAGAGGAGTTGTGATCAGCTGAAGGAGACCGTTACTTCAGCACTAGTTTAGCCATGCCGGTGGACCACAAGGAGTTTGTGGTTTACACAGATGCTTCTTTGAGAGGATTTGTGAGACCTGAAACTTAATAAAGATTAATTTGGTGGATTAATCGAATTTTAAAGAAATCAGATTTGTGCGTGAGAAGTCTGAGTGCTTCGTTTTCATTTTTGAGTCAGATTTCACAGTTGGAGCAATTCTGGAAATTTCGGTATTTTGAGTTAGAAATCTGTTTTGTGGTGAGATCTGATCTCGTGGGAGAGATCTCTGGGAGCGAAGAGATCTGTTAGCGCGTTTTGTTGATCAGATGTTGCCTTAGCGTGTTTTTGTAGCGTGTGTATTAATACGTCGTCGTTTTGTAGAGATCTGGTAGCGCTAGAGGTAGGAATCTGCTTAGAAGTCTGCTCGTGTGTTTTTGTGTTTTTCCAAAACGTCGTCGTTTGATTAAGTTGGAACGGTGTCGTTTGGGCGTAGCGCTAGACCGAGAGATCTGCTGTTGGAGAGATCTGTCCTCGCGAGAGTTAATTGTGAAGCGTGTCGCGGGAGCGGATGTCAACGCGAGTCAACTCTTCGGTAGCTTGATCGCTGGTGCGCGAGAGGCAGTTGTTAGCGCTAATTTCAGATGTCACCGATGCATTGTCGTTTTGGGTTAGTTTCGCTTGTGTGCGGGCGCGGAGTAATCTGCTGAGAGTTTACGTTGGAATGTTCAGATTTCTCTAGTGGGCTCTGCGCGACGTCGTTTCGATTATTGAGTGCTGCTAGCGCATGCGTTTGGTTGTTGTGGAAGCTGATTGTGTTGGTGGATAATTTTAAGTAGATTTCAGCAGCTACGATATATATATAAGCTTTGGCCTTCGATCATTTAATAAGATCCCATACTTAGCATTATTTCCCCGATTTCTTTTCT
The DNA here is from genome assembly GCA_001598015.1 of Dorcoceras hygrometricum. Lineage (NCBI taxonomy): Eukaryota > Viridiplantae > Streptophyta > Magnoliopsida > Lamiales > Gesneriaceae > Dorcoceras > Dorcoceras hygrometricum. The sequence goes on along the minus strand of KQ999347.1, from coordinate 100,780 downwards.
TCGTCGCGAACCCTAAGTCACTATTCATCACGGTGGTTTTCTTCAGTTCCCGGCGATTGACGGATCTGTTGGAAGTAAGAGTTGGAGATTTAGACTCCTCTTTCTTCGATGCATCGTTTGATAGCTCGTTTGGAAGCTGTGGTTGGCGGGAGCAGAAACGCGAAGTTGCTGCCTTGTTCGTGTGTCGTGTATTTCAGGTAGCACTTCGAATTATTCGATGAGATCTTATTCCTAGCCTTAATTTAAGCTTCCTGCTGAGTTTTATAGGTTGGTTAGTTGCTGGTTGAGCTGTTGCTCCCAGACCGTGACCTCCGTAGTTTCTGTTAGCGTTTTCCTGAGATCTGTTCATGCGTGTGTTTAGCAGGTTTTGGACCAGATTTCTCGGGACCTTGTTGTGGTGAGCGTTTATCAGAATTGGGGTACGGATTTGAGCTTGATGTAGCTTGGAATTGGCGTGAGATTTAATGTGAGATTGCTGGGATGTTTCGATGTATGTGACTGCTGTGTATTGGTTGCTGTTGCATTGGTGATATGCTGGCTGCTTTCGGTTAATTGCATACACGCATTGTTCATGTGCATTTCAGATCCCTCGTGCATCGTATCTCTATTGCATTGTGCTTCTTTGTTGCTGTTTGTTTCTTACCAGGATGCGAGGGCGAGCGGCGATACCGCACTCTCATCTCCCTGTCGGGATATGTTAGCCCTCATGCGCCGAGTGGTTAACTACCACAGTTCATGAGTTGAGCAACGGCAGGTTGAGCTGTTTGATGCATCTGGTATTCGGGTGTGGTGTAAAGATGAGCGGGTAATTCCCGTATGCTTGTACACACACCAGTGGCCACCATTTCATTACAGATCCGTTTGAGCTATGTCTTGAGTTCCTTGGCTCCCTGTTGAGGTTGAAGCCGTCAGCTGTTGTCCGGTGTCCCATGCATAGCATCTACATTTTATCTTATGCTGTTTCTTTAGCTGTTTCAGTTGCTCTCCGTACTGGGTTTAACCCCATGTCCCTCTGGAGCTTGGTTTGTACATTTTATCTTATGCTGTTTCTTTAGCTGTTTCAGTTGCTCTCCGTACTGGGTTTAACCCCATGTCCCTCTGGAGCTTGGTTTGTTTTGTTTGCCTGTTGTGTTTTCTAGTTATTCAGCTGGTCGTGGAGCTAACCCAGCTGGAGGTGCCCCAGGAGGTGGTTAGAGTATCCCAGTAGCGTATATCATATATTTATGTATCAGTACTATTGGCCAGGGGATGCCCTGTGCTTTTGTCGTATTCTGGTATATTCAGTTGTGGTTGTTGTCAGGTACTTGATACATGTTTATGCTGTACTGTATGTCGTGGGCTTGTAGCCTTTGTTGATTTTGTGTAACTGGGATATATATTTTGAGTATTGTTGTATTTTAAATTATGTTATCTTTCTGTCAGGCCAAAAGCAAAAATTTACCCGCTTTTTAGTAGCTTCCGCATGTTTTTGCGTGTTTTGTCTCTGATGTGAGCACGAGGCCTGACATTTTTGGTATCAGAGCTTAAGCTGGGATAAGCTCGATTTCTTTGATCACACTTGAGTCTAGGCACAGTGTCGTGTGTTGCTTGTGTTTGACTATGCGATTATGTGTTGCATATTGTTGTCTTATGTGATTCTATGTTGTACTTGTTCTGTGTTACTTATCCTGTTTAGTGCCTTCGTAGATGCCGCCTAGACGTCGAGTTAGAGGTAGTTTCAGGAGTCGGAAGGACAGAATGAGGATCAGCGTAGTATTCCTCGTCGTGGTCGTGGTAGGCGTGAGGAGGAAGTCGACGACTTGACGACTCGTGTAGAGAGTATGGAGATTGTGATGGCTAGGTTCCAAAGGATGAGTCCCCAGATTTTCAACGGTGACGAGTCTAGCGAGGATGCGAATTCGTGGCTACGGCACATCACTGATTTGTTCGATCGTGTTCAGTACGACGATGTGCTTCGTTTGAGTTTGGCGACCTTTCAGCTGAGGAAGGGTGCAGAGCGCTGGTGGCGAGGCGCTTCGAGGACCCTGGAGGAGACTGGTGTGGAGATTACTTGGGATAACTTCTGTGTTGCCTTTCGACAGGAATATATCCCGAAGTCTTACGTGAACGCCCGTGAGCGGGAGTTCGACAACTTGGAGCTGGGCAACTTGTCTGTTAGGGACTATGCCCGTAGGTTTTCTTCTCTGTTGGCGTATGTCCCGCATGTAGCTGGTCGGGAGAGGGCCAAGAGGACCAAGTTTCTTGAGGGTTTGAACGAGGAGTTGTATACTTTGGTTTTGTCGAGCAAACCAAAGAGCTATGCAGAGGCTGTGGATAGCGCTATTGATACCGAGGAAGGTCTGCGGAACCGGAGGTCGCGTGCTAGGCCTCAGAGTGCTCAGGGTGGTCGTACCGCTGTTCCGGGAGCACAGTCTTCGCAGTCTTCCCAGTTTGCCCATCAACCCCAACAGCAGCAGCAGTTGGCTCAGCTGTCTGGCCGCAAGAGGTTCCGACCTCGTGGTCATCAGTTTAAGAAGAAGTCTGGTTCTGGTTCTTCTGGGTCTGGCAGCTCTAGTAGCAGTGGTTCTAGGGCAGATTTTTGTGGCTTCTGTGGAGGCAAACATCCGTCTATCCAGTGTGTCGGAGTGCAGGGCTCGTGTAATATCTGTGGTCAGTATGGGCATTTCGCGAGAGTGTGTCCGTCAGCTGGATCGCAGCAAGCCCTCAGCCCCACCTTAGGGTCGAGGAGGATCGTCTAGGGGTCGTTCCCCTCAGTTTCCGCAACCTAGGGTTGGAGAGACGTAGTTTAGGCCGTTCCAGTTGCCTGGTCCATCGCGTTTCGGATAGTCGTCTCAGCAGCATTTTTCTGGACCCCAACATGCTCAAGCGAACGCTATGACTAGGGAGCAAGCGGAGGAGACGCCGAGCAGGGTGATTTCAGGTACATGCCTTGTCTTTGATTTTCCTACACGAGTGTTGCTTGACACTGGAGCATCGCATTCGTTTATTTCTGATGCATTTGTGGTCGAGCATGGTCTGCATACCACTTCTTTGCGCGATGTTGTGTCTGTCTCTACTCCTGGCGGTGCGAGCTTGTACTCCCAAGAGGTTTTGTTGGATGGCGTTCTGAGTTTTGGTGAGCATGTGCTAGTGGCGAATTTTATTCGTTTGGTGTTGTGGGATTTCGACTGCATAGTGGGAATGGACGTGTTGTCCAGCTATAGGGCCTCCGTGGATTGTTTCCATGTGATCGTGCGTTTTAGGCCTCAATCCGGTGAGAAATGGAATTTCTACGGTGCTGATTCCCAGTCGAAGATTCCGTTGATCTCAGCGATGGAGATGTTCAGCTTGTTGTCGGTGGAGAACGCTGGTTTTATGATTTACGCGTTGGATGCATCTTCTTCTTCGCATGTGCATCTCAGAGACGTTCCAGTGGTGCGTCATTTTCCTGATGTGTGACACCCAAACCCAACGGGGCCACGAGAATTGGGGTAAACAAAATTTTCGAATAAAAGAAGGGCTAAAAGATAAATTGTTATAAGCTGCATTTCTTATAACTCAAAGGAAACAAAACTCGAGACAATTTCGAAATTCAGCAGGTACTTAAATACGCGCGCTACTGCTAAAAACTTTTGCGGAAAACAGGGTACTTCATATAACTTTGCAATTGCGGTTTACAACAGCTGCTATTCGATATAAATATACAACCATTGCTACTGATTTAATACAGCACAACCTAATCAAAACAATGCAACTATGACACGGAAAATGTAGGCCTTGGATAAACACAACGCCACCCATCTGCTGATTAAAGTTCCACCTGCTGTTCCTCCATCAGCTGTCGTACCTGCACCATTTTAAAAGCTAGTGAGCCTAAAGGCTCAGCAAGTAAAATCTGAGTAGTAACAATTTCATTAAACGCAGGCAGACATCTGTACAATGCATATGTTAAGGAACTTCAACATACAATATCATTTTCATAAACATTTCAATGGCAGAAACAGGGGAAGATAGCCCAGTTTCTCATTTCTTTCAATTTTTACACCCAAACCCAACGGGGCCACGAGAATTGGGGTAAACAAAATTTTCGAATAAAAGAAGGGCTAAAAGATAAATTGTTATAAGCTGCATTTCTTATAACTCAAAGGAAACAAAACTCGAGACAATTTCGAAATTCAGCAGGTACTTAAATACGCGCGCTACTGCTAAAAACTTTTGCGGAAAACAGGGTACTTCATATAACTTTGCAATTGCGGTTTACAACAGCTGCTATTCGATATAAATATACAACCATTGCTACTGATTTAATACAGCACAACCTAATCAAAACAATGCAACTATGACACGGAAAACGTAGGCCTTGGATAAACACAACGCCACCCATCTGCTGATTCAAGTTCCACCTGCTGTTCCTCCATCAGCTGTCGTACCTGCACCATTTTAAAAGCTAGTGAGCCTAAAGGCTCAGCAAGTAAAATCTGAGTAGTAACAATTTCATTAAACGCAGGCAGACATCTGTACAATGCATATGTTAAGGAACTTCAACATACAATATCATTTTCATAAACATTTCAATGGCAGAAACAGGGGAAGATAGCCCAGTTTCTCATTTCTTTCAATTTTTATTTTCAGTTGATCATGGCATATAAGTTCTATGTGGTCCAATTTGCACTTTGATCAAAATGACTCCCGATATCAGTTTTAGCATATAACTCATATGAAAGGGCAGTCGACATCTAGACAACTGCTCACCCTTCTCCTTGGTGACCTTAACTATCTATGCCATAATCTAAAACATCTTTCGTTCCTTAACAATCTTTCTTTAAACAATTCTGTAAAACATCGGGTTCCATCATTTAAAACATTTGCTTCCCATTTTAAAACTTTACTGAGTATTGAATTCGACTGTGAAAACGTATCGCTAAACTGGAACTGGTTGAAAGAAAACCAGTCGCAAGGAATAGTACCAGTCGCAAGACTAATACCTACTGAAATGAACAATACTTAGAAATAAGTAAATCAACTGCTGAGATAATGAAATGAAATACATCTGCTGGTGAACAGTACCAGTCACAACGCATAAGAATCCAGTCGCAAGACAAGAATCCAGTCGCGAGAATAAATATAAAGTGAAACGATGTCGTTGAGGTGATCAGCAGACGAATACAAAACTACCTGCTGATCTTTGTATAAAGTGAAACGATGCCGTTAGAGTGATCAGCAGACGAATACAAACTATCTGCTGATCTTTGTATAACTAAATGGAACGACGTCGTTAGCACACCAATCAATCGCAAGGAAAAGTGCTAACACGATTATATAAATGAATAGTACCAGTCGCAAGACTAGTACCAGCTGGAATGAACAGTACTTGAAATTAAAGCAACTGCTAAATTTAAAGTCACAATGCAGCTGCTGATTCCTAATCAAAGGAAAACAACTGCTGATACTAATAAAGAAAGACGCATCTGCTGATGAACAGTGCATCTGCTGAATTTCACGAAGATGCTTGTAATATCTAAACAATGATTTCGCTACCAGCCATCGATTATCAAACCAGACTTTATACTGATTCAACTATCAACTACTGATTACAGAATCATCAAATTTCGACATTACAACTACAGGAAGAACATTCATAAGCGCTAAAACATACAGCTGCTGAATCTTAACAAGTAGAGACAGCTGCCGAATACTTAACTCTTCATCTGTAATATCAAAACGACAACGATGCCATCAGCTGTTGCCTATCAAACCATACAAATGATTCGACCAGCAACTACAAATTACACAGTTATCCAATTCTAATATTACAGCTACTGCAAGAAGAACTTTCATAACTTTTCTAGGAATGAATTCGAACCCTCAGTACACATAAACTTCATAAACTTTCTGAAAAACAAACTGGAAGCATCATAAACATCAAAACATCATTTTCGAACCCATCTTTCTTTCCTTATCATGTCTAAACCATTTCAAACATGAACTTTCAATATATCAGTAATATACAGGCAAGCAGATCCATTAAAACACAATATATGCTTTAAATGGTGTAGAAAAGATCAGCTTTCACGTGCCTTGTTTGAAGCTTTGCAAAAATAGCAAATTTCCTACAGGAATCCTCCCTTTGAGCAACACACGATCCTTTCTGAAATTCTTTTGAAGAACACTTTAAACTTTTCTTTGCAAATGATGAAAGTCTTACTTTGAAAACAGGTTTTTATATAAAAGGGATTAGTGGCAAGCTACTTGAGAAATCAAGCATGACACACCTTCAAAATTTAGTAAAAATTTCCCTCATATCATTTTAATTTGTAAAACACCAAACCTTCTTTTAAATAAATCATTTCACCTCCTTAAAACATTTTTCAATTGCTTTAAAATCAGTTCGTGCATCGCTACTTGGAGTTACCTGCTTAAATCAGCCGTAGCGCAAATCTTACCTGCTAGAATGAATAAATCAGCAGATACATGATATTTAAAATTGCCAAAATGGCCCACATGATTTATGAAATGCATAAATATGGTCCTAAAGATTTTGGGGCGTTACATGATGTGTTTTCGGAGGAGATCCCTGGTTTTCATCCGAGGAGGGATATTGACTTTAGCATTGAGTTGGTGCCTGGCACAGCTCCAATCTCGCGTGCACCATATCGTTTAGCGCCTGCTGAGTTGAGAGAGCTCAAGGTGCAACTGTATGACTTGCTGGAGAAAGGTTTTATCAGACCTAGCATGTCGCCGTGGGGAGCGCCTATTTTGTTTGTAAACAAGAAGGATGGCACAATGAGAATGTGCATTGACTTCCGTCAGCTGAACAAAGTTACTTTTAAGAATAAGTACCCGTTGCCGAGGATCGATGATTTGTTTGACCAGTTGCAAGGTTCTGCTGTATATTCTAAGATCGATCTACGTTCAGGGTACCATCAGCTGAGAGTTAGAGATCAAGAAGTTTCAAAGACTGCTTTTTGTACTAGGTATGGGCATTTTGAGTTTCGGGTGATGCCTTTCGGATTGACAAATTCCCCTGCAGTCTTCATGGATTTGATGAACCGAGTCTTCTGCGAGTTTATAGATCAGTTTATGATAGTGTTCATTGACGAAATCTTAGTGTATTCGAAGACTCCTTTGGAGCACAAAGAGAATTTGAGAGTTGTCCTTCAGACGTTGAGAGACTCTCGGCTGTACGCCAAATTTTCTAAGTACGAGTTCTGGCTGGATCGCGTCGTGTTTTTGGGTCATGTGATTTTAGCGGATGGCATTTCTGTGTATCCCAGTAAGGTTGATGCTGTTTTGAACTGGGAGCGTCCCAGGAACGTTTCAGAGATTCGTAGTTTCTTGGGTCTGGTTGGCTATTACCGTCGCTTCATTGAAGGATTCTCTAGCATAGCTAAGTCGATGACTCAGCTGACTCAGAAGGACAAGCGATTTGTGTGGACCGAGGAATGTGAGAATAGTTTTCAACTGCTCAAGGAGAAATTGACTACTGCGCCTGTGTTGGCTCTGCCGTCTGGATCAGGTGGTTATATCATGTGTTCTGATACTTCGCTCAATGGACTGGGCTGTGTGTTGATGCAGCATGGTCGAGTCATTGCGTATGCTTCACGGCAGCTGAAACCGCATGAGACTCGTTATCCAGTTCATGATCTGGAGCTAGCAGCCATGGTATTTGCGTTGAAGATCTGGCGCCACTATATTTATGGCGAGCAGTATGTGGTGTACTCGGACCACAAGAGTTTGTAGTATTTGTTTACGTAGCCTGACTTGAATATGAGACAGCGTAGGTGGATGGAGCTGCTGAAGGATTTTGACTGTGAGATTAAATACCAACATGGGAAAGCGAACGTAGTTGCTGATGCGTTGAGCAGGAAGGCTCCAGAAAAGATGCTTGTGTCGCTGTATATTTCTAAGGACTGTGAGCATCTTAACACTACGGGTTGGAGGTTTTACCCGGCTGAGGATTATGTTGTGGTTTCTTCTTTCCAAGTGGAGCCACAGATCATTTCGAGCATTAGAGCCGCTCAAAGGACAGATCCTTCCATCCATGAGTTGAAGTTGAAGGTTAGGGCTAGTCAACTTGAGGGCTATTCTGTTTCGTCCGATGGTTGTTTGCGTTTCCGTGGTCGATTGGTTGTGCCCAATCTGATAGATCTTCGGGAGGAGATCCTTAGAGAAGCGCATTGCAGTAGACACAGTGTTCATCCTGGTGCACGGAATATGTACCATGCGTTGAAGCCGCACTTCTGGTGGGCTGGTTTGAAGAGCGACGTTGCTGGTTTTGTTGCTCGTTGCTTAAATTGTCAGCAGGTTAAGGCTGAAAGGATGAGACCTGGTGGTCTGTTGCAGAGTTTGGAAGTGCCCCAATGGAATTGGGAGCACATAGCGATGGATTTTGTGACGCATTTGCCTCGTTTCAGTAGAGGTGTGATGCTATTTGGGTCGTAATCGACAGATTGTCGAAGTCTGCACACTTTATTCCCTATGGAATGACGTTTTCGTTGAAGAAAATGGCGAAGCTGTACGTGGATTTTGTGGTTAGACTGTATCGTGTGCCTGTTTCGATTGTTTCTGACTGAGATCCAAGGTTTACTTCCAGGTTTTGGAAGAGTTTACAAGCAGCTTTGGGTACCAGATTGGCTATGAGTACAGCGTTTCACCCCCAGACAGATGACCAATCTGAGAGAACTATCCAGACGTTGGAGGATATGTTACGAGCTGTTGTGATGGATTTTGGTGGTAGCTGGCAAGACGCATTGTCTTTAATTGAGTTTTCTTACAATAAAAGCTATCAAGTGACGATTGGTATGGCGCCGTTTGAGGCTTTGTATGGTAGAAAGTGTAAATCGTCAGTATGTTGGGAAGAAGTGGGGGAGAAGCAGCTGTCTGCCCCAGAGTTTGTGCAGCAAATGAATGAACATGTGGATCTTATTCGACAGCGGATGAAAGCTGCCCAGGATCGCCAAGCCAGTTATGCAAATAAGAGGCGTCGACCTCTAGAGTTTCAGGTTGGTGATCAGGTATTCCTTAAAGTTTCTCCGTTTCGCAGTGTTATGTGCTTTGGTCATAAGGGAAAGTTAGCCCCTCGTTACGTTGGATCGTATGAAATTGTTGAGAGGATTGGCCCTTTAGCGTATCGGCTATTGTTTCCACCAGAATTATCTTCTCTACATGATGTCTTTCATGTTTCCATGTTGAGGAAGTACGAGCCAGATCCGTCTCATGTGCTGAGAACTGACGAGGTTGAGCTAGATCAGACGTTGAGCTATCTGGAATATCCCTTACAGATCCTTGACCGAAAAGAGAAACAGTTGAGGAATAAAACCATTCCGTTGGTAATGGTGCAACGGAGCAAACATGGTCGGGAAGAAGCTACTTGGGAGCTGGAAGAAAAGATGTAGCGTGAGTGGCCGCATCTGTTTGAGTGAATGTTGTAAAAGGATTCCAGTAGCTGTTAGTTTTTGGTTGTTCTTTTCCCTAGTTGTTGTTGTTTTCCCAGTTATCTTGAACTCTTGGCTATGTAATAATAGAATTTCTGTTTTGATATCTTACTGTTGAGTTATTTTTTCCGAAATTATTGTTTGATTTCGAGGACGAAATCCTGTTTTAGTGGGGGAGGAATGTGAGACCTGAAACTTAATAAAGATTAATTTGGTGGATTAATCGAATTTTAAGGAAATCAGATTTGTGCGTGAGAAGTCTGAGTGCTTCGTTTGCATTTTTGGGTCAGATTTCACAGTTGGAGCAATTCTGGAAATTTCGGTATTTTGAGTTAGAAATCTGTTTTGTGGTGAGATCTGATCTCGTGGGAGAGATCTGTGGGAGCGAGAGATCTGTTAGCGCGTTTTGTTGATCAGATGTTGCCTTAGCGTGTTTTTGTAGCGTGTGTATTAATACGCCGTCGTTTTGTAGAGATCTGGTAGCGCTAGAGGTAGGAATCTGCTTAGAAGTCTGCTCGCGTGTTTTTGTGTTTGTTCCAAAACATCGTCGTTTGATTAAGTTGGAACGGTGTCGTTTGGGCGTAGCGCTAGACCGAGAGATATGCTGTTGGAGAGATCTGTCTTTGCGAGAGTTAATTGTGAAGCGTGTCGCGGGAGCGTATGTCAACGCGAGTCAACTCTTCGGTAGCGTGATCGCAGGTGCACGAGAGGCAGCTGTTAGCGCTAATTTCAGATGTCACCGATGCGTTGTCGTTTTGGGTTAGTTTCGCTTGTGTGCGGGCGCGGAGGAATCTGCTGAGAGTTTACGTTGGAATGTTCAGATTTCTCTAGGGCTCTGCGCGACGTCGTTTTGATTATTGAGTGCTGCTAGCGCATGCGTTTGGTTGTTGTGGAAGTTGATTGTGTTGGTGGATAATTTTAAGCAGATTTCAGCAGCTACGATATATATATAAGCTTTGGCCTTCGATCATTTAATCAGATCCCATACTTAGTATTATTTCCCCGATTTCTTTTCTTCGTCTCGAACCCTAAGTCACTATTCATCACGATGGTTTTTCTTCAATTCCCGACGATTGACGGATCTGTTGGAAGTAAGAGTTGGAGATTTAGACTCCCCTTTCTTCGGTGCATCGTTTGATAGCTCGTTTGGAAGCTGTGGTTGGCTGGAGAAGAAACGCGAAGTTGTTGTCTTGTTCGTGTGTCGTGTATTTCAGGTAGCACTTCGAATTATTCGATGAGATCTTATTCCTAGCCTTAATTTATGCTTCCTGCTGAGTTTAATAGGTTGGTTAGTTGCTGGTTGAGCTGTTTCTCCCAAACCGTGACCTTCGTAGTTTCTGTTAGCGTTTTCCTGAGATCTGTTCGTGCGTGTGTTTAGCAGGTTTTGGACCAGATTTCTCGGGACCTTGTTGTGGTGAGCGTTTATCAGAATCGAGGTACGGATTTGAGCTTGATGTAGCTTGGAATTGGCATGAGATTTAATGTGAGATTGCTGGGATGTTTCGATGTATGTGACTGCTGTGTATTGGTTGCTGTTGCATTGGTGATATGCTGGCTGTTTTCGGTTAATTGCATACACGCATTGTTCATGTGCATTTCAGATCCCTCATGCATCGTATCTCTATTGCATTGTGCTTCGTTGTTGCTGTTTGTTTCTTACCAGGATACGAGGACGAGCGGCGATACCGCACTCTCATCTCCTTGTCGGGATCTGTTAGCCCTCATGCGCCGAGTGGTTAACTACCACAGTTCATGAGTTGAGCAACGGCAGGTTGAGCTGTTTGATGTATCTGGTATTCGGGTGTGGTGTAAAGATGAGTGGATAATTCCCATATGCTTGTACACACACCAGTGGCCACCATTTCATTACAGATCCGATTGAGCTATGTATTGAGTTCCTTGGCTCCCTGTTGAGGTTGAAGCCTTCAGCTGTTGTCCGGTGTCTCATGCATAGCATCTGCATTTTATCTTATGCTGTTTCTTTAGCTGTTTCAGTTTCTCTCCGTACAGGGGTTTAACCCCATGTCCCTCTGGGGCTTGGTTTGTTTTGTTTTCCTGTTGTGTTGTCCAGGTTATTCAGCTGGTCGTGGAGCTAACCCAGCTGGAGGTGCCCCAGGAGGTGGTTAGAGTATCCCAGTAGCAGAGGGAAGAACACTGGAAGATGAAGCAGTCGACAATCATTCTAGAGAGGAGTTTATTGTAGTGTCAACTGCCGAATCTTCATTAGCTCGTTTAGGAGCATTTCCCAGTGTGTGAGATTAATTGTTTACGAGAGTTGAGCGATACACTGTAATTCTCACACACAGATTCACTCGCACATTTTGTGAGTTGAGCTAAATTTTTTAGCGAGTGAATCAAAACCTTTCCAACACAGTTCTCGTCCACGCACGATGACGTAAAACTCATGTGTATGTAGTTAGTCACACAGTTGCGGCTGGTGTGCATTTGTGAAGTCTAAGAGTTCTCGCAGCTGCTGGTTGCGGGATTGGGTCTGTACGTGTTGTATAGATCAAAGTCTTCTAGTGGATCCTTCCGAGGTGGAAGAAGGGGAGATGTAGGACATTGAGGTCCGAACTTCCAGAAACAAATCTTGTGTATCGTTTTCTTTAAGCTTTCAGCACTTGCTTTTCCTTTAGCACGCATACACAGATTTCAGCACTTGTATTTTATACTTAGCATCGCATAATTCAGCACTTGCTTATATTTCAGCACTCACGCATACAGTTCAGCACACAAGCACAGTAAGTCTCGAACAGATTTATGTGGAACATAAATCTGTTTGAGTTGTTTTTAAAATATTAGGATTCAGTTCTGGTATTTTCCGCATGATTTTTAAATCATACCAGATCTGTCTCCGGTGCTCTTGTCTATTTTAGATGTTCAAGAACATTGAGCTATTGCAGCTCGTTTATAGCAGCGCAAAATTTTTAACCGCTCATTTAAATCAGCGGCTGCTTAGTTTCCTTCGAAAAACACGGACCAACAGTATAGCATATATTTATGTATCAGTACTGTTGGCCAGGGGATGCCCTGTGCTTTTGTCGTATTCTAGTATATTCAGTTGTGGTTGTTTTCAGGTACTTGATACATGTTTATGCTGTACTGTATGTCGTGGGCTTGTAGCCTTTGTTGGTTTTGTGTAACTGGGATATATAGTTTGAGTATTGTTGTATTTTAAATTATGTTATCTTTCTGTCAGGCCAAAAGAAAAAAAAAACTTTACCCGCTTTTTAGTAGCTTCCGCATGTTTTTGCGTGTTTTGTCTCTGATGTGAGCACGAGGCCTGACAAGTTTGGGTGCAGTTCTGATGCAGGGTGGTAAGGTTATTGCATATGCATCGAGGTAGCTGAAGAGTTATGAGCAGAACTATCTGACGCATGATTTGGAGCTTGCTGCAGTGGTGTTGCGCTGAAGATTTGGAGGCATTATTTGTACGGCGAGAAGTGTCAGATATTCACCGACCACAAGAGCCTCAAGTACTTCTTCACCCAGAAGGAGCTGAACATGAGGCAGCACAGATGGTTAGAGTTGGTGAAGGATTATGACTGTGACATTAGCTACCATCCGTGTAAGGCTAATGTAGTGGCAGACGCTTTGAGCCGGAAGACTGCATTGGTGGCTTGTTTGTTAGTTGAGAGGCCATTACAGACTGAGATTCAGAGATTCAGCCTAGAGTTCTATGCAGGAGGCTATGCGCCGAGTTTAGAAGTTCTCACTATTCAGCCGACTCTTCGAGAGCGGATCAGAGAGGGGCAGGCTTCCGATGAGCAGTTACAGCAGTGGAGGCAGCGTGATGAGGACAGAGGACGAGGTCTGTACACTGTTGAGGATGGGATAGTCCGTTTCAGAGGCCGGATGTGGATGCCGAGCACTGGTCAGTTGAGAGCCGAGATCTTATCTGATGCTCATGCATCGACGTACTCCATCCACCCAGGGAGTACGAAGATGTAGAGAGATTTGCAGATATTGTATTGGTGGCCAGGGATGAAGAAAGACATAGGGAGATTCGTATCTGAGTGCTTGACCTGTCAGCAGGTCAATGCAGAGCATCAGCGACCGGCGGGGTTGTTGCAGCCACTTCCCATTCCTGAGTGGAAGTGGGAGCATATCACGATGGATTTTGTGGTTGGATTGCGCAGGTGTCCCAGAGGGTTCACGGCTATATGGGTGATTGTGGACAGACTCACCAAGTCAGCGCATTTCTACCGGTGAAGACTACTTTCACCCTGATGCAGTACGCAGAGCTTTATATCCGAGTGGTGGTCAGACTGCTGGAGGATTTGCTGAGAGCCTGTGTGATTGATTTTCAGGGTACGTGGGATTCGAGACTACCGCTGGTGGAGTTCACGTACAACAACAGCTTTCAGGTGTCGATTGGGATGGCTCCGTATGAGGCGCTGTACGGGAGGAGATGCAGATCTCCCGTACACTGGGACGAGGTTGGCGAGAGAGAGCTTACTGGGCCGGAGTTAGTGCAGCAGACAGCAGATGTTTTGGCGAGGATACGGGATAGGATGAGGACAGCCTAGAGTCGTCAGAAGAGTTATGTCGATCAGAGACGACGAGATCTGGAGCTGGCTGTGGGAGATCATGTGTTTGTGAGGATATCGCCCATAAAGGGCGTGATGCGTTTTGGCCGGAGAGGCAAGCTTAGTCCTAGATTTATTGGGACATTCGAGATTTTGGAGAGGGTTGGTACTCTGGCTTACCGAGTAGCGTTACCACCCAGTCTGTCAGCAGCGCATAATGTCTTCCATATCTCGATGCTGCGGAAGTACATTCTGAACCCGTCTCATGTGTTGGATTTTGAGCCGCTCCAGTTGGCACCTTATTGTTCGAGGAGCGACCTGTTCAGATTCTAGCTAGGGAGGAGCGTAGGCTGAGAGCGCGGAGTATTCCGATGGTCAAGGTCCGGTGGCAGAATCACTCGAAGGATGAAGCTACCTGAGAGACTGAGGCCGATATGCGGACGCGCTACCCGGAGTTATTCGGTACGTACTCAATTTCGGGGACGAAATTCCTATAAGGGGGGAGAGTTGTAACGCCTAGAATTTCCTGACTATGTAGAAATGAGTGCATGACTAGGGGAAAATATTTTTAGATGAGTACATGCCATTTTATGTGATTTATTTATAATTTTATGCTGCATGGTACGCATGTGTTATTTTTCAGCCCGTTTTTCACCTATACGGGCTGATATATTGAGTTTTAAGGCATTTTAAATTATGAGGAGGCCTAGATTTCGAAATTTTGTAATCTTTAAAGCCCAAGTATGAGTTTTAAACAACTTTTTAATTTAATTAGAGGGGCAAGCTTGTATTTTTCATAATTAAAACAAGAGGGGTCATTATAGGCACTTTTATTATTCCTTAAACACAAATCTACACTAAACCTATCATCCTCTTGACACACCAGCCGTCCTCTCCACTCCATTAGCACAAAAAAATTAACTTTCAACCATTGAAGGAGCTTGACGATCCAAAGCCGGTTGCGCCTCGATCTCGTGTCTCCAACGCCCGTATCTCACAGATCTACATATTCTTCAACCCAGACATGTGATATCAATCATTTTTCTCACCATTTAAACTATATTACACTGGTTTTACGAAAATTCGTGTGAATTAATTGTGATTATTTCAGATCTACTCATCCTTGCTATAGTTCATGCATGACTCATGATCGGCTTCATGTTTCTCGATTTTTTTTTCATGGTGTTTCGGTTCGTGGTTGTTCCAGGGGTCACGGCTCATGGTCAGGGGGTCGAGTGAGGATCCTAGGGTGGCCTAAGGGTAGACAAAAACTCATAATAGTGATCGAACCAGCGGCTGCATGCAAAACACCTTCTGCAGTGTGTTTTCTGGCCGCGCGGTGCGTTGCCTTCACCTGGGTCGTGCTCACTCGTGCGACCACGGCTGGGGCCAAGGCTGGTCAGGTTAGGACCGGCTGGATCTGGGGGTGGTCCAGCCAACAGGACTCCGGCCAGTGGTGGCTAGAGCAGGGAGAACGGACGTGAAAACCAGGGACTGGTCGCTGCGGCGGCTGATGTGTGTGTGTGTGTTTCGGCCTAGGTTTTTTTTGGAGCATTGGTTCGGTCTAAGTGAATCGGTTTTGGCTGGTTTGTTTGGACCTGATCGGTTCATCGAGTCTCGAGTCAAATATTTTAAAATGGGGTCAAGTTATTTTAATTATGTACCTGTTATTTTAATTAATGTGTCAAAGGTCCAATTTTAAAGAAATTAGCCAGAAGGTCAAAATTGAGTCAAACCTTTTAAATAATTTAAGTTATGTTTAATTTTATGTTTTTAGTCAAAATTAGGGCCTTTGGAATTTTATTGGAGTCAAAATTGAATTTTTGGGATTCAATTTGGTCAAAATCGGTTTTTTAGGGCAAAATCGGCTCTAAGTGAATCGGTTTTGGCTGGTTTGTTTGGACCTGATCGGTTCATCGAGTCTCGAGTCAAATATTTTAAAATGGGGTCAAGTTATTTTAATTATGTACCTGTTATTTTAATTAATGTGTCAAAGGTCCAATTTTAAAGAAATTAGCCAGAAGGTCAAAATTGAGTCAAACCTTTTAAATAATTTAAGTTATGTTTAATTTTATGTTTTTAGTCAAAATTAGGGCCTTTGGAATTTTATTGGAGTCAAAATTGAATTTTTGGGATTCAATTTGGTCAAAATCGGTTTTTTGGGCAAAATCGGCTTTTGAGGTCAAAATTGATTTAAATTGATTTTAAAAGTAAAAATATATTTTTAATAAGTCAAAATCAGTTTCTAGAAGTCAAAATTGATTTTATTTAGTCCCATTAGCCTTGATTTTAAGAAATCAAAAATTTAAAGAAATTAGGCAAAAATGTTTAAAAGAGGTGAACATTCGTTTCATCGGCTAAGTGTAGAGCGATGATTAGTCTAGAAGTGGTGAGTCAGACTCTGGAAAAAATCCTTGACCGAAGTAGAAAAATGTAGAAGCCCGTAAATGTATGTTTAATTATATAAGTAGTATTTTATGTACGTAAATGTTTTAAAGAAAATTGTTAAATATACCTTAACGGGCTAAGCTTTTAAATAGCATGATTTTAAGAAATTCACGCATCATGAGATTTTATTAAACGATCAGGCATGTCTCTTTTTAAGTTAAAATCCGAGGGATTGAAGTGATGTGGCAAAGTTCTACGATGGGAGTTAGCCGGGTAGCCAGGCCCGGGGATCCCCAGTTTTTAGGTATGATTATAGGGCCTATGTGTTGGGGATCCGGATCCGTCCCCCGGTCGAGCAGCGGAAGAACGAAAAACAAAGAACCGGGAGGCGATCAATACGAATAACAGATCTACATTCTACGACATTCATAGGATGTTTAGCGAGTTACCTCTCTGGCACTTGTGCCTGGCTCCAACCGTGATTACAATAATCCGGCTCTTCTCGGTAGATTGCGGTAGATACGCCAATCCGGTCCACGACCAGATCCGAGACTCCTTCGTCAGACTGCACTAGAAGTCCTGACGAGATCAGCACGAACGGATTCTCCTCGAAAAACTACGCCGGAACAAATTCCGGCGAAGTGGCGGCGGCGGCGGCGGTGCACGGCGGCGGCGGCGGCGGCGAGAGAAGAGAGGAGAGGGGCGGCTAGGTTATGTTGTAGTAGGGTTAGGTTATGAATCTAGTGTCTCTTAATCAAGTCACTAAGTCTAATTAAATAGACTTAAAGTTGGACTTGGGCCGGTCCAACGGGCCCGGGTCCAAATGACGATATCTATCGCTGTGACTTCATCATAACTCCGATCACCGATCAGATCGTACCGATCGACTCAGTTTCCAAAACTGAATGTTGTGACGTGAAAAACAATTTTTCAGATTATCAAACCCTAAATAGCAAAATGACCGTTTTGCCCCTTAACAGAGTCAAATCCCGGTTTGACCCCTGTTGACTTTTAGGAAGTCGCACTTCCCGAAATCCTCTTCTCGTGCTCAACACATTGAGCTGAGTATCCGTGTGGGAATTTCGAATCCAGTACTTGTGTGACCCTCAATGGTTCAGGGATACAGCTAGCCGTGGGCCCACAATCATTGTGGCTCCGGAATCACAATTCCGGACCTG
>KQ999347.1:20406-43488 GCA_001598015.1 Dorcoceras hygrometricum | reverse complement strand
GCAATATGTAGTATTATGTATGGCATGATCTCAACTAGACCGGACGTTGCATATGCTCTGAGTGTCACGAGCCGCTACCAGGCCAACCCCGGCCAATTGCATTGGAAGGCTGTGAAGGATATTCTTAAGTACTTACGAGGGACTAAGAATATGTTCATGGTCTATGGGGGTGGTGAACTGAAACTGGAAGGCTACACTGATTCTAGCTTCCAGTGTGACGTGGATGATTCGAAATCAACCTCTGGATTTGTATTCATGCTCAATGGTGGCGCTGTCTCTTGGAAGAGTTCCAAGCAAGACACCATCGCGGATTCAACCACTGAGGCTGAGTACATTGCAGCATCAGCTGCTGCTAAGGAGGCCGTTTGGATAAGGAATTTCGTCCAAGAGTTGGGCGTCATTCCTAATGGAGTTGGTCCAGTCTCGGTGTACTGCGACAACACGGGTGCCGTTGCGCAAGCAAAGGAGCCTAGGTCTCACCAAAGATCCAAACACATACTGAGGAAATACCACATAATCCGGGATATTGTGGCTAGAGGCGACATAGCAGTTGAGAGAGTCGCCTCTGCGGACAACGTTGCTGATCCACTTACGAAGCCCTGGCCTGGACCGTTGTTTGAAAAACATCGCGAAACAATGGGACTGCGTCTGATGAGTAGTTGGCTTTAGGGCAAGTGGGAGATTGTTAGAGTAGATGCCCAACTAGCCAACTTGTGGCGTGTGGATTTTATAGACTCTTGTACAAACGATCTTTATATATGATATTCGCATTTTCTTGTATGGCATTCTTTACTTTCATTATGTGTGTAATGATTTACAATTGCGTTGAGTAAAGACCTAGAATACACTAAAGCGTATGTTAGATGTGATAGTGGGTATGACGGCTATCATGAAACACATCTAATAGTCGCTGTGTATTCTGAACATGTTACTAGTCGATTGGGCCGTCAAAATGAGGATAAGGACGCCCGAGTTCGAGACTAGTATCTACGATGCGAAGTACCATGTTTCATTGGTAGGGAACATTGTGATGTTCTGAGCATGCAGATAGATAGTGACCTGGTGATCTATCGAACTACCCTCGTTCGGACTTTCCAAGTGGTTACCATTTGTCGAGTGGAAAAGTCCGAGGTCTTGGTTGTACCGATTAGTCCTCACGACTCGAAACGTCATTGAGACTCTACATGATAGGCGTCTCACTTTGACTCGTTTGCCGACTCACTTGGGGTCATAAGGCGTCGGGATTGGGTGAGACCCCGATACATGTAGGAGTCGATGCATCGTTGTCGAGGATTCACCGCTCGTAGACATGCGTGGATATCCTATGCTATCTGAGGGGATAATAGTGTATAAATCTCTGGCCAGAGTACTAGAAGTGTTTTAGGTAAATGTGTTTACCTAGTTACACTCGCGATGTCACTATTCGATCTCCAAGATGTATGCATAGTTATCGGATCTATAGCGACTCTCGATTTACCAATGGTCGTTGATCTGATCGGGATATATGGATTGAAAGGACCGTACTGTACGCTAACCACGACCGAATGGTTCTTGCAGGCACTATCAGCGATACCTAGGGGATCATGGGGCGATGTTGCTAGACGCTTTACCATGATCCGATGGGCAGGTCCGGAATTGTGATTCCGTAGCCACAATGGTTGTGGGCCCACGGCTAGCTGTATCCCTGAACTATTGAGGGTCACACAAGTACTGGATTCGAGATTCCCACACGGATACTCAGCTCAATGTGTTGAGCACGAGAATAGGATTTTGGGGAGTGCGACTTCCTAAAAGTCAACAGGGGTCAAACCGGGGTTTCCCGCTGTTGAGGGGCAAAACGGTCTTTTTGCGATTTGGGTTAGATGATCTGAAAAATTGTTTTTCATATCATAACATTCAGTTTTGGAAACTGAGTCGATCGGTCCGATCTGATCGGCGATCGGAGTTACGATGAAGTCGCAGCAATGGATATCATCATTTGGACCCGGGCCCGATGGGCCGGTCCAAGTCCATTGTTAGTCTATTTAATTAGACATTAAGGACTTCATAATTAACTCAACTCATAACACTACATTCATAGACCTAACCCTAAAGCATCAAAGTAGCCGCCTCCCTCCTCTCAAACGCGCCGCCGCCGCCGCTCGCCGTGCGCCGCCGCCGCCGATCGTCGCCGGAAAACTGTTTCCGGCCAGTTCGACGAGGAGAATCCGTTCGTGCTGATCTCGTCAGGGCTTCTAGTGCAGCCTGACGAAGGAGTCTCGGATCTAGTCGTGGACCGGATTGGCGTAAACTACCGCAATCTACCGAGAAGAGCCGGATTATTGTAATACCGGTTGGAGCCAGGCACAAGTGCCAACGAGGTAACATGCTAAAACGCCCTATGTATGACGATTACTGTAATTGTCTGTTTTTCGTATTGATCGCCTCCCGGCACCTGTTTCTTGTTCTTCCGCTGCCTAGCCGGGGGGCGGATCCGGATCACCAACACTTAAACCAAGTTAATGGGCCCAGGTCAGGCCCAGGCCCAAGAAACATTGGTTTTGAGTCCATCGTTGTGGCTTCATCATAATCCCGAACGAAGATCAGTGTTCCGGAATTTGATTCTGCATCATAATACATAGTTTTTTTTGTATTGAATGCATCAGTGATATCTGATCTTTGATCGGGATAATGATAATGCCACAATGATGGACTCAATTTCTTTGGTTTATTCGTGTCGCACGTATAGCTGAGTTAACTTTTTCCGATGTCCTTGGCCATTGTATACCTCTTGATTTTACAGAACATGTTTTTATCCAGTTTCTTGTAGAGTATATCCTTGAAAACATTATCAAGATTGGCCTTTATTTTATCCCCGGCAGTCCACTCGTATCTTGGCTTTTCAACCATGTGAGGAGCCCTGTCTGATATGGCAGCAACCGTATTTGATTCATGATCTTCATTGACCCATCAGTGATGACAAATCACATGCCATTGTCCTGAGCTGCCAGATGAGCCTACATGAAAATTTCCAATCGTCAAAAATTCCTAAGAAAACATGGGGATCTTGTTGATTGATGTCATAGATAATACATGAATTTAAAATGATTGTTCAAAAATTGAGTTATCCTTTTTTGATAACACTTGTTAGGATCGAATAAGAACACTACGGAGTTTAAGGGGCTGAATAAAATTCTTTTTTTAAAATTTTGTATTTAAAAACAATTTTGAGAATCAACCGATTTACCAGCTGATAACAGTCAGTCTAATCTATTTTTATTTATGCGGAAAGATCTCACTTAAACAGTGAACAAATATATGCAAATGTTGTAAGCTTAAAATAGGTAGGAGCAGAGAATTTATTTCTGGAAGTTCGAAGCAGCGCTTCTACATCTCTTCTTCTTCGGATATGGAAGGCTATCAGTATAAGACTTTGAAAAAGATACACAGTATCCTAAATAACTCAGTCAGACAGCACACGATCTGAACTCCTACCGCACTTTTCAAAAAAACACTCTGTGTTTACAAAGAATTTTATAGGCTTAAGATAACCTGATCAAGTATAACAAAGCCTGTCAGATTCAGCTCGGAGCTGAAAATGATACACAAAATCTGATATTTATAAAACGTGAGAATAGAGATCTTCTGTGAGAATAAGAATAAAAGATAATGGCTTGAATTTTCACGCTGTCAAGATTTCTTTATTTGATTCAACTCCTCATCCTTTTATACTCTTTGGATTCAGATGATAATAAATATGACCAATAGACGCAGCCGATAAATCGGCCTCCATGTAATAAATGAGCATTAATCACTTGTACTTTGTTTCGTACTGCTCCATTTAATGTTTTTCTTGTTTGCTTAAAACGGGAAATATTCGTAAGAAACTAACTCTGGCACATTCTAATTGTATCATGAGTTTCTCAACTGCTATAAACGTTCTGTAAATTCAAAGCCTTGAACTTTGTTCTGATATGATCTACAGGAAAATCCAAACTGCTCTGCTCTACCATCTATTCTACTCTGATGAATAACCTAAGCTGATATGTTCTGCACTTCAAATCTGATCTGCTCTTTAAATATGTTCGTAAAATTGAGTTGACTTTACTCAACTTAGTTGAGACATGTTCTATCAAACGAAAGTTGTTTGCTCTGGCATGATCATACATGTAAATAAATTGAAATAATTACATCGTGTACTTCCTAACATATTAGAATGTGAAGCAATGAGAAAAAAGCATTATTGTTTCTATTATAATTAAACTTTCATATGTAAGTGGAGGCAACATAATAGAAATTGAGAATCTTGTTCTTTTCCATTAAATTGTCTTTATAAATCCAAAACTAAAGTTTAAATTTTCATAATCATTAACATGAGTAGACTCATCCTTTTTCAAACACAATGACTAACTAGTATTCCACTCGTATGATGCATGAAGATATAATTTATTTTAATTAGATATTAAAATTGCTCGTATGAGCATTTGAATAATAATATAAATACAAAAAACTATATTATTTATAGTCAGTTTTATTAGGATAAGAAAAAATTAATTACAAATTTTTGAAAAACTTCTTTAAATACGACGCTTGTTGTTGAACTTTTCTTGTTTCTATTACTATCACATATTTTAACCCCTTGGCTTTGTAACTCTAGATATAGCGACATACAACTGACCTGCTAAAACGGGATTCTTTAAAAGAAGTCCTACATGAGACAATGATTGACCCTGACTTTTGTAGATTGTCATTGCATAAGATACAATGAAAATGAAGTCTTCGCTGTAATTTAAAAGGATGTCTTGGATCAAAAGGGGTCAATGACACTTTTGGAATAAGCACTTTTTTATCAGCATTACCTCCAGTGAGAATTTTTCCTTATAAAACCTGGTTCTCAAGCCTCGTATCGATCAATCTAGTGCCATTGCATAATCCAAGAGAATGATCTATATTCTACAGTATCATAACCGGAGACCCGACCCTTCAATTCCCCAGGACATCTTATTCCATTTAAGAATTTAGGTGTATATTATGAAGTAGATCGACATTTCTATCCGAGTGGCAAGTCGTATCAGAACATAAATACAACCTTCCTTTGGAATGGTTTAGAGATATCATGTATTTATTTACGGATTGAACGACATCAAAAGTGGGTGCAAAATAACCCTTTGTTGAAAATATACAGTATCGCTGATATTGTTTCCTATAAATGGATGTGTACTCTCACTATGCTACAATATAATCATTGTAATATTTCAACAAAAAATATTCAGGAATATCGATTGTTGCAGAACCGCGTTGGAAAACTTTCAACTATTAGCAATTCATTCTGAAAATTGCTTCAGTTTAGAACATTCTTCATCAGAACCTATATTCTGTAATTGCATATTTTCCGTAAGTCTCAAATTGTCCAGTGTTCCAGAGATATGAATAATTGATTGGTGATCATGTCTATTATCTATTGGAATAATAGGAACTATTTTTCGAAAACAGCCACCGAAAACAACTGTTTTACTCCAAAGTGTAAATGAAGGCTTGAATGATTGCCAAATCTCAATACATCTTTCATGGTTTTATCCATATATGTCATTGGAGCCTCATCTCAAATGATGAGTTTTGATTTTGCGATAAGCTCTGGAAGAGGACTTCCTTGTTTGATATTGCATGTTAATTACTCATTAGGATTAAGTGGATGGAAAAGCAAGAATGGACAGTTCTTTCACCAGAAATTAGAAGAGATGCTATACCACTTGATGCCAAGTTCAAGACAATGTTATAGTAAGTTCCCGGCTAGCCAACTGTTGGTAGTGGGCTTTGTTGACTCTATTATAAAAACGATCTTTATTCCTTTATATAATTTACAATTTACATTACATTACGTATGTTAGTTCATGCATTTGTTATTCCAAGTTTTGTGTAAATAAAAAAGGGAGAAATTGTTGGATCTGGATAACAGATCCAGATCTGAGTTTTGAATTACACAAAACTTGTTATTGTGTTTCTAATGTTTCTACTAAGTGTGCAGATGTTAGCTGAAAATACAACAAGAGAAATCTGGACAGACGGGTGCTTATCAGAAAAGTTTACAGCTGGATTAGGAACATAGACAGAAGATAAGAGAATTGAAGATTTCAGATCTCGTGACGTCATTGAGAGTTTTGCAGAAGATAAGAGAATTGAAGATTTCAGATTCCGTGACGTCATCGAAAGCTGGGCAGCATTGAGATGTATCAGATCTGATACAGTAACTCAATCTGATCTGATACTGTAGCAGACCAAGATCTGAAAATAGTAAAACACGATTTCGGAGGCCTAAACGAAGGAATTTGGCCGAAAAGCGGCTTAGGTCACGAGCGAATCTGGTGAGTCTTGCTCGTTGGACCGTTTCGGAGGTAATAGCACAGGTCTCATGCGAAAATGTGAAGTCTGATCAGATGTGAAGACAAGAGCAGTTGAGTCAGATGTTGAAGACAAGAAGTCTGGATCCAGCTATGAACAGAAGAACGATTCAGATGTGAGGAGAAGTATGGATCAGCTGTGAAGGAGAAATATGGATCATCTGTTGTGAAGACTGATTCAGATGTCTTGAGGAATCTGGATCAAGTGCGAAGAGAAATCTGATGTGAAGAGAGATCTGGATTCAGATATGAAGAGAGATGCAAGCAGAAGCTGATCAAGGATCAATGCCTATTTAGAAGACGACAAAAGCCTGCAAAGTGAGGGACACAAGGACAACTCTGTCGGTACTTTACAGAACACCTTTCAACGGGAAGAAACTTTGTCCAACGGATTAATTTGTACAGAGGATATTTATAAAAGAAGAATTGGTGAAGATGATGATGTCTGCATAAAGAAAAACAGAGAGAAGATGATGCGACGATTTCAATTGACAAGAAGAAACACAGAAAGGTGAAGCAGTCGACCACCATGGAGAAGAAGCTAATTGCAAGTGTCGACTGCTGAACCTTATCAGCTTTGTAGAAGCACTTCCTTGTTGTGTGAGATTTAATATTTGAGAATTGAGCGTTCACTGTAAAATCTCACACACAGATTCACTCGCACATTTCGAGAGTTGAGTTATTTAGATTAGCGAGAGAATCACAAAAAAAAACCAAACACCAATCCCGTCTTGCACTAAGACGTTAAACTCTGTGTATGTAGCCTTTCTCACTGAGGCATAAAAGAAGTGATTGAGTGAACACAGCTGAGAGCTGGTGTAGATTCTAGGAGTTCAGATTTGGGCAGTGGATAAGTCCCAAATCTGATCGGGTCTACGGATCAAATCTTCTAGTGGATGCCTTCCAGATTTGGAAGAAGGGGAGATGTAGGATATTTGAGATCCGAACTTCCAGAAACAAGAGCTGAGTTATTTATTTATTTACGCTTTCCGTATACACGCATTGCATTATATTTGAAATTTGTTTTAGCGAGTGTTTTAAAATTAGAGTTCAGTTCTGGATACTTCCGCTTGGTATTTTTACTGCCAATCCAGATCTGTTCTCGGTGCTCTCTTTATTTACGTTCAAGAACATTGAGGTATTGCACCTCATTTTTGTCTGATCAGATCTCACGTCCCTTCGAATTGTTAGAGTGAGATATGATCCTTTCCTAACAATGTATCTTGCTTTTATTACTCAAACATGTTGGATATAGACCTTTAATGTACTATTGTGTATGTTAGATGTGATACTGGATTGATGACTATCATGAAACACATCTAATAGTCACTATGCATTCTAAATCAATTCCTGGTCGTCCAGGATGTCAAAATATCATCCACCGGAGTTTGAGACTAGTATCTATGATGTGATGCATCACGTTTCATTGGTAGAGAACATGTAGATGTTCAAAACATGCGGGTGGACTATAATTTGGTGATCTATCGAACAACCATCTTTTGGACTTTCCATGTAACACCCAAAAATTTTTCTACTCAAATCGCATGCCTTGTTATTTTATTTCTTTCCATGTTTTAAGCTATGTCATTATTTAATTATTTTTTCACGAGTTTCTTTTTAGAATTTGTGTGCGAGGTCGGAAAGGAGAAAACGGGAAAACCGAGTTAAGGATATTTCTATGAAATCAATTCTTGAGAGCAATCCCTATACTTTGAAATATTTTAGGGAAGAAAAATTTTAGAAGTCTATTTTCATTATGCTATTTCCAAAATTTGTAATTTTTGGATTGAAAATTTTATTGTTAAAAACATATAACAACTTTCATACACCCTCATTTCCATTATTAAAATCATTTTTCTCATGTTTTAGCACAAATTTTCGAAATTAAGTAAAATGGGAAGATGGAATTTTTGAGTAGCAAATTGAGCATGTTATACACACACAACCATTTTCCTATTATACACAACCACCAAAATTATTTAATCAACCACCAAATATTCTTCTTTAAACATCACATGGCATGGATGAATACATATACACACCATTTCAACAATTATATACGAAAAACAAAAGGCAACCATGGCCCTCTCTCATCCCATATGCACGTTCCTTTCCCCCATTTCCTTGTAGAATTCTTCTCTCAAATTTCCGATCACTTTTGTAGCTCAATTATCCTTACTTCAAGCTTGGTGTGGTGTTCCCTGTTTTCCTATACAGCCTGCATCATCAACTTGGTTGTAAGTTTTAACAAGAAAGGCAAGTACAAAACTTTCCTTGATGTACTTTTCAAGTTATGTACAATTGTGTGTTGATTTATGATGATGAATTGTTAAATCTATTTTTGATGCTTATTCTACTGTTTTTAAAGACATTTATTCTACTGTATTAAAGAAAATTATTCATGAACTTTGCAGTCTAATTCGAACTGATTGTAAGTTGTACGTCTTAGGCCTAAAAGAGATGAATTTTGAGTTGTATAAGGGAGTTTTGGCTCTTCTAGCTTTCTTTGATCTTCAAGTTCGAAGTGCTCAGTCCTTTAATGGCTTGTCATAGCCTAGGGTCAGCGCATAAAGAACTTTGGAGTCTAAGAGAGGTGGTGAGAGTCTAGGTCAAAAGTTTTGGGTTATAGTTACATGTGTTGGTTAAAAAATGAGTTTGAGGAGAGAAAGTCTAGCATAGCTTAGGTGATGGTCCAGAAAAATTGGGATGAAGTCTAGGGGTCATACTTGGGTTGTACTAGGGTTGATCATGTGCTGAAGTCGAGAGGTGTTAGGCCTCGGGCACAATCAGAGTAAAAACCACATAAAACACAGTAGCGGAAGCAATAAAATAGTGGCTAAATTTTCGCTTTTGGCCTGGCTCAGAAATCATAAGTTAAAGTACACTGATATTCAAAATACTGGTTTTACAATATCAAACAACGATATAACATAGAGTGACCCTCAATCAACAACATAGATACAATACAACATATCGAAATATCATATGTATCTACTACATATAATTGGGACACTCTATCCACCTCCCGGGGCACTACCAGCTGGATCAACTCCACGACCCGCGGAGAAACCGTGGTAACCTGAAAACACACACAGGCAAACAAACACCAGCCCCAGAGGGACACGGGGTCAAACCCCATTACGGAGAGCAACTGAAAAACAGCAGTTAAATAGAAATAGATAAAATGCGAATTCTATGCGTGAGAACAAGGCTACAACCGAAGGTAGGGAGCCAAAGGATCTCAAAGAAATGCTCAACAACTGATCTCCAATCAACTGGAATATAGTGGCCACGGTGTGTGAGTATATGGGAGCTACCCACCCGTCTCAACACACGGCACCAGATTCAGAACACAGCTCAACCTGTTGTTGCCCAACTCATGAGATGTGGGAGATACTTACTCCGCTCATAGTGGCTAACAGATCCTAGCAGGCAGATGAGGTATACGGGTGTTACCCGCTCGTCCTCTAAACAAGCATCATGGTATACACAGATCAATACAACAAGGCAAGGCTAGCAAGATCCGAGTTCAACATGAATAATGCGTGTATGCAATGTAACAACTTGCAAGAAATAACACAACAGAGGCAAGCAACAACAGCACAGAGGCATACACAGCAGAACACATAATATCCATGCCAAATTCAACGCTATAAGACAAGCTCACATCCGTACCTCAATTCTGAGCTACAATTACCACAAACGAAGTCCTGAGCAACCAGATCTGAAACCTGTTAACCAAAACACATCGCAGGCTCAGGGACATCAAAACACAGAACTCACCACTGGGATCTACGAGCTCAACCAGCTCTGGCCTACCCTACAAGCTCAACAACCAGCTCTAAACAAAGAACAAGGGTAGAAACTAACACTTACCAACAAGCTACCAAGACGGAAGAAGCAATTCTGCGCTTATGCTAACAGACTACACAAGGGAGCTTCCCTCGAGATCTTCTACCAGCTTGACGCAAGCCTATAAAAATGGTACCAAACGAAGCGCCATAGCAAGAGGGATCCAGCGCTACCACTCTCACTTCAATCGGAGCTGTCTACTGCCGGCAATCGAAGAAGATAAGGTTCGGTGAACAGTAGCTAGGGTATCGCGATAGGATAAGGTTACGGGAATATTTCTAAGTGTCGGGAAAGAATAATGGACGAAGGGTCAAAGTCCTCTTAAATAAAACTCAAATCTGGTCACATCTGGTGAACAGTAGCCATCGACAGTCTCGGGGTTTACATCTGAAACCAGCACAGATCTGAGTACCACTCCAGATCTGGACACTACGTCAAATCAGACGTGGGACTTAACCAAACGACGTCGCACAAGAAACACGCTCCCAACTTAATACACGTCATCCCGCAAACACTAAACGGCATCGCATCGCTCCTAACTACAACACTCAGATCTGACTCACAAAACCCGATCAAATCTGAAAGCCATTGGACCGCACCGGTCTAAACCAAAACACGAACCGGAACAACAAACCGGATCTGTCCACGCACAACTAATCAACGCGCACATACTCAAATCTGGATTCTCCCCAAATGACATCGCATCAGAACCAGATTCAAAACACCAGATCTCACCTCCACATCTGAATGCGACCAACCAGATCTGATCAACACTCAAATCTGATCGCGTACCCGCGAAATCCTTCAACTCTCCAGATCTTTTTCATGGACTTAACGGACCCGATAGCTTCACCAAGCATACCAGCTCAAAACTGGCTCATCCCAGATCTGTTCAAGTCAAATCTGGTGTATGCTAAACCCGATTAATTAACTCAATTAATCCCAAAATCTTTCGGGTCTCACATTCCTCTCCCACTTGAACAAGATTTCGTCCTCGAAATCAAACAGTAATTCCAGATTTGAGCAAAACTTCCACAAATAACCAACACTGGAAAGCACGCTGTACACCAACTAACAGTAGCACTCCAACACCCAAAGAGAGGCTACTAACCAAGAGTTCAAGATAACTGGAACAAACAACAAACAAAACTAGCTACTGGAAACAAACGCAACATCTATTCAAACAGATGTGGCCACTCGCGTTGCATTTTCTCTTCCAGCTCCCACGTAGCTTCTTGTCTACCATGTTTGCTCCACTGGACCATAACTAAGGGAATGGTCTTGTTCCTCAGCTGCTTCTCTTTTATATCCAAGATCTGCAAGGGATATTATACATAGCTCAAAGTCCGATCTAACTCCACCTCGTCAGTTCTCAATACATGCGAAGGATCTGGCTCATACTTCCTCAACATAGACACATGAAAAACGTCATGTAAGGAGGAAAGATCTGGCGGAAACAACAGTCGGTAATCCAAAGGACCAATTCTCTCAACAATCTCATATGGTCCAACATAATGAGGAGGCAACTTTCCCTTGGGACCAAATCTCATAACACTGCGGAAAAGGAGAAACTTTCAGAAAAACCAAATCACCAACCTGTAATTATAAAGGCCGACGCCTCTTGTTCGCATAACTGGCTTGGCGATCTTGTGCAGCTTTCATTCGCTAGCGAATCAGACCCACTTGATCTCTCATCTACTACACAAATTCTGGAGAAGACAGCTGCTTCTCCCCCACTTCTTCCCAACATATAGGCGATCTGCACTTCATACCATACAAAGCTTCGAATGGTGCCTTACCAATCGTGATCTGGTAGCTGTTATTGTAGGAAAACTCAACCAAAGACAACGAATCTTGCCAGCTACCACTGAAATCCATCACAACAGCTCTCAACATATCCTCTAAAATCTGGATAGTTCTCTCAGATTGGCCATCTGTTTTGGGATGATACGCTGTGCTCATAGCCAATATAGTACCCAAAGCTGTTTGAAAACTCTTCCAAAACCTGAAACTAAACCTTGGATCACGATCTGAAAAAATATAAACAGGCACATCATGCAATCGCACCACAAAATCTATGTACAGCTTCGCAATCTTCTTCAAAGAATAAGTCATATTGTAGGGAATGAAGTGAGCAGACTTTGACAATCTGTCAATGACAACCCACATAGCATCACACCCTCTGCTGTAACGAGGAAAATGGGTCACAAAATCCATAGCTATGTGCTCCCAATTCCATTGGGGCACCTCTAAACTCTACAACAAACCACCAGGTCTCATCCTTTCAGCCTTGACTTGCTGACAATTCAGACAACGGGCTACAAAGTCAGCAACTTCACTCTTCAAAACCAGTAATGCTGCTTCAAGGCATGATACATCTTCCTTGCACCAGGATGGACACTATGTCTACTGCAGTGCGCTTCTCTCAAGATCTCCTACTTTAGATCAATCAGATTTGGCACTACCAACCGGCCACGAAATCTCAAACAACCATCAGATGAGACAGAATAATCCTCCAACTGTCCAGCTAGAGCTTTCAAATTCAGCTCATGGATGTAAGGATCTGTTCTTTGAGCTGCTCTAATACTCACACCAACATGTGGCTCAACTTGAAAGGAAGAAACCACAACATAGTCCTCACCTGGGTAAAATCGCCAACCAGTAGTGCTTAGATGCTCATGGGCCTTCGAAATCTGCAATGAAGCCAGCATTGCCACTTGAGTCTTTCTGCTCAATGCATCAGCAACTACGTTCACTTTACCAGGTTGATATTGGATCTCACAATCAAAATCCTTTAGCAGCTCCATCTATCTACGTTGTCTCATGTTCAAATCTGACTGAAAAAAGAGATATTGAAGACTCTTGTGGTACGAATACACCACAAATTTCTCACCATACAGGTAGTGGCGCCAAATCTTCAAAGCAAAGACCACTGCTACCAACTCCAAATCGTGAACTGGGTAACGAGTCTCATGAGGTTTCAACTGACGAGAGGCATACGCAATGAATCGACCATTCTGCATCAACACATAACCCAATCCATTCAAGGAAGCATCTGCACAAACCACAAAACCACCTGATCCTGAAGGCAAAGCTAACACAGGCACTGAAATTAGCTTCTATTTGAGAAATAGAAAACTGTTCTCACACTGCTCAGTCCAAACAAAAATCTTGTCTTTCTGAGTCAACTACGTCATAGGCTTAGCTATGCTAGAAAATCCCTCTATAAAGCGCCGATAATAGCCAACCAAACCCAAGAAATTACGAATCTCGTAAACATTCTTGGGACGCTCCCAGTTAACAAGAGCCTCTACCTTACTGGGATCCACAGAAATGCCTTAAACTGAAATGACATGACCCAAAAACACAACTCGATCCAACCAAAACTCGCACTTGGAGAACTTAGCATACAAATGCGAGTCTCGTAGCGTCTGAAGAACCAGCCTCAAATGCTCTTTGTGCTGCATCGGAGTCTTAGAGTGCACCAAAATTTCATCGATAAACACAATCACAAACTGATCGATGAACTCTATAAAGACTCGATTCATCAGGTCCATGAAAACTGCGGGGTCATTCGTCAAACCAAAGGCATAACCAAAAACTCATAATGCCCGTACCTCGTACGAAAGCAGTTTCGCAACACTTGCTCTCGAATGCGCAACTGATGGTATCTCGAACGCAGATCGATCTTATAAAACACAGCTGAACCCTGAAGATGATCAAACAGTCATCGATTCCTCGGCAAAGGGTACTTATTCTTTACTGTCGCCTTATTCAACTGTCTAAAGTCGATAAACATCCTCATCGATCCGTCCTTTTTCTTTACAAACAAGAAAGGCGCTCCCCACGGGGGCATACTTGGCCTAATGAAACCATTCTCCAGAAGGACGCTAATCTGAACCTTAAGCTACCTCAACTCAGCGGGTGCTAAACGATACGGAGCTCGCGTGATAGGAGCTGTACCAGGTACCAACTCAATGCTAAAGTCTATCTCCCTCTTCGGAGGAAAACCAGGAATCTCCTCTGGAAACACATCAGGGAAATGGCGAAAAACGGGAGCATCACTAAGCTCTACACGCAAATAAGAAGACGCATCCAAAGCATAGATCATAAATCCACCATTTTCCAACGACAACAGGCTAAACATCTCCATCGCAGAGACTAAAGGAATCTTCGACTGGGAATCGTGGCCATAGAAATTTCATTTCTCGCCAGACTGGGGACTAAAACGCACAACGCCATGGAAACAATCCACAGTGGCCCTATACCTAGACAACACGTCCATTCCCACTATGCAATCAAAATCCCACATCACTAGCCTGATCAGATTTGCTAACAACACGTTCTCACCAAACCTAAGAACGCCATTCAACAAGATCTCTTGGGAGTACAGGCTCGCGTCGGCAGGAATCGCAATAGACACAACATCACACAAAGTACTGGTATGCAAACCATGCTCAACCACAAATGCATCAGTAATAAACGAATGTGATGATCCTGTATCAAACAAAACATACGTAGGAAAATCAAAGACAAAACAAGTACCTACGATCACTCATCCTCCTGGCGTGCCCTCCGCTTGCTCCCTCGTCATGGAATTCGCCTGGGCATACTGAGGTCTTGAAAACTGGGGCTAGGAAGACTGTCCAAACCGCAAAGGACCAGGATGCTGAAACGGCCTAAACTGAGGCTCTCCCAACCTCTGCTGTTGAACCGGAAAAGAACAACCTCTAGACGATCCACCCGCACGATCCTGCGGTGGGGCGGTGTTGGCACAGCGGCGGATCCGGATCCCGGTGCCGGGGCGCAACGGAAGAATTAAAATATTGCACCGGGAACGGTCAATACACAATAGCAAATGCAATAAAAAATACATAGGATGTTTAATTGTGGTACCTTGCTGGCGTCTAGGCACCTGGCTCCGACCAGTTTCACAGGAAAACTGGCACTTCAACGGTTGGCGGTTGAGTTCTCCGAATCCGATCCACGACTGGAATCACGGCTCCTTCGTCAGTCTGCACTAGAAGACCTGACGAATTTATCATGAACGGAATCTCCTCCTCGCAGTGGTTGGAACAAGTCCGACGGAAAGACGAGCGGCGGCGCGTGGCGCGACTGCGGGCGGTGCGTGGGACGTGCGGCCGAAAGGGGAGGAAGAAGTGAGGGGCGGCGGCTTGGTGTGTAGGGTTTTGTGTGATGCTTTTGTGAGTCATACAACCCTAGGCACACATATAAGTAGACTAGTGATGGGCTTGAACCAGCCCAACGGGCCTTGGGACGGGCCCAGGTCCATATGAACATTCGGTTCATTTCTATCACCGTTGCTTCATCATAATTCCGATCGCCGATCCGATCCGACCGATCTACACAGTTTCCAAAACTGAGTATTATGATGCGAAAACAATTTTTCAGACCACCTAGTCCAAAATTGCAGTTTAGCCCCTCCAAGTTTCAAGGATAGTCAAACTAGCCCAAACTTTAGGGAAATTGCAATTTGACCTCTGTTAGGAAGTCGTTCTTCCTAAATTCCTCCTCCTATGCTCAACACATTGAGCTTAGTTTCCGTGCGGGAATCGAGAAGCAAGTACTTGTGTGACCCTCAATGGTTCAGGGATACAGCTAGCCGTGGGCCCACAACAATTGCGACTAAGAAATCACAATTTCGGACTGACCCATCGGACCATGGTAAAGCGCCTAGCAACATCGCCCCATGATCCCCTAGGTATCACTGATAGTGCCTGCAAGAACCAGTCGATCATGGTTAGCGTACAGTACGGTTCTTTCAACACATATATCCCGATCAGATCAACGACCATTGGTAAATCGAGAGTCGCTAGAGATCCAATAACTATGCATACATCTCGGAGATCAAATAGTGACATCGCGTGTGTTACTAGGTAAACCCATTTACCCAAAACACATCTAGTACTCTGGCCAGAGATTTATCACACTATTAACTCCTCAGATAGCATAGGATATCCACGCACAAAGGCGAGCGGTGAATCCTCGACAACGAAGCATCGACTTCTACATGCATCGGGACCTCACCCAATCCCGCCACCTAATGACCCCAACTGAGTCGGTAAATGGGTCAAAGTGAGGAACCTATCATGTAGAGTCTCAATGACGTTTCGAGTAGTGAGGACTAATCAGTACAACCAAGACCTCGGACTTATCCACTCGACAAATGGTAACCACTTGGAAAGTCCGAAGAGGGTAGTTCGATAGATC
Source organism: Dorcoceras hygrometricum (assembly GCA_001598015.1). Taxonomy (NCBI): domain Eukaryota; kingdom Viridiplantae; phylum Streptophyta; class Magnoliopsida; order Lamiales; family Gesneriaceae; genus Dorcoceras; species Dorcoceras hygrometricum. The sequence goes on along the minus strand of KQ999347.1, from coordinate 27,028 downwards.
ACCAGGTCACTATCCATCTGCATGCTCAGAACATCACAATGTTCTCTACTAATGAAACGTGGTACTTCGCATCGCAGAAGCTAGTCTCAAGCTCGGGCGGCCTTATCCTCATTTTGACGGTCCAATCGACTAGGAACGAGTTCAGAATACACAGTGACTATTAGATGTGTTTCATGATAGCCATCATATCCACTATCACATCTAACATACACTATGGTGCATTCTAGGTCTTTATCCAACACAATTGTTAACATTATAACATAATGAAAATAAAGAATGTCATAAAAGAATACGAATTTTATAAATAAATATCGTTATACAAAAGAGTCAATAAAACCCACACGCCACAAGTTGGCTAGTTGGGTATCTACTCTAACAGGCGGCGGTATGCTGAGATCCAGCTAAAGGACAAACTCTCGCAAAGTGTCCATACTGCCCACAGTTGTTACACGAACCCTGCACGCCTACACACTGTGCTGTAGGATGCTTTCCTCCACACTGGCCACAAAACTCGACCTTGGAACTACCGCTGCTAGAACTACCCGAGCCAGAAGAACTAGAACCTGACTTATTCTTGAACTGACGACCACGAGGCCTAAACCTCTGGTGTCCAGACTGTTGGGCTACTTGCTGCTGGGGTGGCTGGGATGACTGCACAGACTAGGAAGGTTGCACCCCCGGAACCATGGCACGGTTACCTTGCACCACTTGCGGCCTAACACGAGACCGATGGTTCCACCACATCCGCATAACTCATCGGTGAGCCCGCCAACACCAAAGAATACAACTCTTCATTAAGACCCTCCAAGAACTTGTTCCTCTTCACCTTCTCTCGGCCAGAAACATGCGGAACATTGGCAAGAAGAGAAGAAAACTTCCGGGCATACTCTCCCACGGACATAGTCCCCTGAACCAGGTTATCAAACTCACGCTCCCTGGCGTTAACAAAGGATTCCGGAATGTACTCCTGACGGAAGGCAGTACAAAAGCTGTTCCACGTGATCCCTACTCCTGTCTCCTCTAGAGTCTGCGAAGCGCCTCTCCACCAACGCTCGGCACTTCTTCTCAATTGAAACATAGCCAAACTCAACCTACGCTCATCATCATATCTGACACGGTCAAACAACCCGGTAATGTGCTGCAACCAGGACTCCGCATCGGAACTAGGCTCGTCACCATTAAACGTCTGAGGGTTCATCCGCTGAAACCTCGCCATCACAAGTTCCATGTTGTACACACGGGCTGCCAGCTCATTTACCTCAACCTGACTATCACGTCTACAAAAAGGTCCACTACGCTGCACCTCCTTGTTCTGACCCTCGGATTATTCCTGAACTACCCTCAACCTCTACCCCTACGTGTAGGCGGCATCTACGAAGGCAATAAGAGGGTAAGATCGCACAGAAAAAAATATATCTCATAGCAATTAAATCACATAGTCAAGCACATGCAACATGCAACCCTGTGCCTAGACTCAAGTGTGATCAAAAGAAATTGAGTTTATGCCAGCTTAAGCTCTGATACCAAAAATATCAGGCCTCGTGCTCAATCAATCTAAAAACTACATAAAACACAGTAGCGGAAGCAATAAAATAGTGGCTAAATTTTCTCTTTTGGCCTGACTCAGAAATCATAAGTTAAAGTACACTGATATTCAAAATACTGGTTTTACAATATCAAACAACGATACAACATAGAGTGACCCTCAATCAACAACATAGATACAATAAAACTTATCGAAAATATCATATGTATCTACTACATATAACTAGGACACTCTATCCACCTCCCGGGGAACTACCAGCTGGATCAACTCCACGACCCGTGGAGAAACCATGGTAACCTGAAAACACACACAGGCAAACAAACACCAGCTCCAGAGGGACACGGGGACAAATCCCAGTACGGAGAGCAACTGAAAAACAACAGTTAAATAGCAATAGATAAAATGCGAATGCTATGCGTGAGAACAAGGCTACAACCGAAGGCAGGGAGCCAAAGGATCGCCAAGAACTGCTCAACAACTGATCTCCAATCAACTGGAATATAGTGGCCACGGTGTGTGAGTATATGGGAGCTACCCACTCGTCTCAACACACGGCACCCGATGCAAAACACAGCTCAAACTGTTGTTGCCCAACTCATGAGATGTGGGAGCTACCCACTCCGCTCATAGTGGCTAACAGATCCCAGCAGGGAGATGAGGTATACGGGTGTTACCCGCTCGTCCTCTAAACAAGCATCCTGGTACACACAGATCAACACAACAAGGTAAGGCTAGCAAGATCCGAGTTCAACATGAATAATGCGTGTATGCAATGTAATAGCTTGCAAGAAATAACACAACAGAGGCAAGCAAAAACAGCACAGAGGCATACACAGCATCACACATAATATCCATGCCAAATTCAACGCTATAATACAAGCTCACATCCGTACCTCAATTCTGAGCTACAATTACCACAAACGAAGTCCCGAGCAACCGGATCCGAAACCTGTTAACCAAAACACATCGCAGGCTCAGGGATAGCAAAACACAGAACTCACCACTGGGATCTACGAGCTCAACCAGCTCCGGCCTACCCTACAAGCTCAAAAACCAGCTCTAAACAAAGCGCAAGGGTAGAAACAAACACTTACCAACAAGCTACCAAGACGGCAGAAGCAATTCTGCGCTTATGCTAACAGACTACACAAGGGAGCTTCCCTCGCGATCATCTTCCAGCTTGACGCAAGCCTCTAGAAACGGTACCAAACGAAGCGCCTTAGCTAGAGGAGTCCAGCGCTACCACTCTCACTTCAATCGGAGCTGTCTACCGCCGACAATCTAAGAAGATAAGGTTCGGTGAACAGTAGATAGGGTATCGCGACAGGATAAGGTTACGAGAATATTTCTAAGTGTCGGGAAAGAATAATGGAGGAAGGGTCAAAGTCCTCTTAAATACAACTCAAATCTGGTCACATCTGGTGAACAGTAGCCACCGACAGTCTCGGGGTTCACGTCTGAAACCAGCACAGATCTGAGTACCACTCCAGATCTGGACACTACGTCAAAACAAATGTGGGACTTAACCAAATGATGTCGCACAAGAAACACGCTCCCAACTTAATACACGTCATACCGCAACTCAAGTCTGGAACACTAAACGGCGTCGCATCGCTCCTAACTATAACACTCGGATCTGACTCACAAAACACGATCAAATCTGAAAGCCACTGGACCGCACCGGTCTAAACCAAAACATGAACCGGAACAACAAACTGGATCTGTCCACGCACAACTAATCAACACGCACATACTCAAATCTGGATTCTCCCCAAACGACATCGCATCAGAACCAGATTGAAAAGACCAGATCTCACCTCCACATTTGAATGAGACCAACCAGATCTGATCAACACTCAAATCTGATCACGTTCCCATGAAATCCTTCAACTCTCCATATCTGTTTCAAGGACTTAAACGGACCCGATAGCTTCACCAAGCATACCAGCTCAAAGCTGGCTCATCCTAGATATGTTCAAGCAAAATCTAGTCTATGCCAAACCCAATTAGTTAACTCAATTAATCCCAAAATATTTCGGGTCTCACAAGAGGAGTGAGAGATTTTGAAGTTGAATCCCAGCCTTTCCCAGATTCGCTTCTGCGTAAGTGCAATGACCTTGTTGGCATCGGTTCATTTATTGAGTCATTTATGGATTCGATTTGTTCCCATATCTATCCCATTGAGTTAGGGTCACGTGGGTTTAAATTTGGGATGATTTGGTTAAGAAATGAATTTTTAATGATTTTTACAGTTTTGTCGCGCAAAACGATTCCTCTCGGGGCATTTTCGGGAAAGTTGGGAAATTGAGTCTTAGGGGCTGCCAAAATTCATGAATGACTTTATTTGATGTTTTAAGAATATTATGAACTTTGTTTAAGCATTTTTAGAATTAATGAGATTTTTGAACACTTTATGAAATTTAAATGCTTGGAAAATGATTTTTAGCATGTTTGACTATTTAAAGTGCATATATTTAAATTTGAAGTATTTATGGCCTGAATGTTCATGAGGTTATGAAATTTATTTATTTATTGAGGATTTGAGAAATTTATTTGAGGCAAGAACGAGGAAAAATGATTTTTGAATGATGGGACTTGATTGTGGTTTTTTTTCTATGACGGGTATGGGGTCGGGAGACGTTCCGCTTGCCATATCATATTGACGGGTCTGAGCTTCAGATAAGTACTGAAGTGCCTTTCCAAATGGGTTTGAGTTTCAGATAAGTACTGGAGTGCCTTTCCAACCTAGTACTAGTGTTTATTAGCTTGATCAAGCAACATGAGGTTGAGGGATCACAGTCGAGAAACGGAATTCATGAGGAAAATTTTTTAGAAAGATCATTTTATTTATGCAAATACTTTTAGTCATTTTGAGCATGAAATGTTTTAATGCATATCTTTTAAGTCAAGAAACTATCTTAAGTACAAATATTTTATACATGTGCATGTATTATAAAGTATTTATTATTAACCAGCTTTGTACTTGTTGAGTATTTAGACTCACTATACTTGAATTGTGCAGATGAAACTGAGATCGGGATTGAGGGGAAAGACCTCTGAGTAGACTGCAGTCTGGCGCACATACCCAACGACCTTTCAGTTTCCGCACAAGTTTTCAGTGTTATAGTTTATGTTGAAATTTGTTATTATTGTTTTGGATGTTTTATCGAGAGCGAGGATTTGAGGGTTTGATATTTTCATGTTTAAAACTCATTGTATCTTTATGTGTTAACTTTGCACATTTTCTTTATCCGGTGATGCATATGTTAGAATTTGTTTTCTTTTAAAAAATATATTTCCGCATTTATTTTATTTAGTAAAGAGTAGAGTGAGGGTCATTTCATTCCAAATGGTTACCATTTTTCGAGTGGATTAAATCCAAGGTCTTGGTTGTACATAATTAGTCCTTAGGACTCGAAACATCATTGAGACTCTACATGATAGGTGCCTCACTTTAACGCGTCATCAGGTGGCGAGATTGGGTGAGGTCCCGATGCATGTAGGAGTTGATGCTTTTTTGTTGAGGATTCACCACTCGCCCTTGTGCGTGGATATCCTATGCTATTTGAGGAGATAATAGTGTGACAAATCTCTGGACAGAGTACTAAATGTGTTATAGGTAATGGGTTTACCTAGTAGCACATGCGATGTCGCTATTATTTGATCTCCAAGATCTATTGCATGGCTATCGAATATATAAGAGTCTCGATTTCCCAATGGTCGGTGCTTGGATTGGGATATTTGAGTTGAAAGGATCGTATTGTACTCTAACCACGACTGAATGATTCTTGAGGGTACAATTAGTGATACCTAAATGATCATGGGACGATGTTTCTAGACACTTTACCATGGTCCGATGGATAAGTCGGAGAATGTGTTCTCCGAGTCACAAGGAGTTGTGAGCCCGCGAATAGCTGTATCCCTGAACCATTGAGGGTCACACAACTGTTGGTTTCCCAATTCTCGTACGGATATGAAACTGAAAGTGTTGAGTATGGCGGAAGGGGGAATGGGAGTACGACTTCCGAAAATCGTTGAAAGCGGCAAACTTGTTGTATATAGATTCAGTGGTCCGAAAATTATTTTGCATCATAATAATTAGTTTTGTGAACTGAGAGCATTGGTGATATCTGATCGCCGATCGGGATTATGATGACACCACAACAATGGAGTCGAAACGAATGTGCACTGTTTGAGTCGAAATGAATGTGCACTGTTTGAGTCTAACTCAAACTCTGCCTCTACATTATAAATATGGCAATGGGAGACAATGAAATAGTGGTTGATTATTGAATCATAATCTAGCCTCCACTCTTTCTCTCAATATCTGCCCCTCTCCACCTTCACGGCCACCGCACGACTCCGCCGCCGCTAGCCGACGCCACACCCATCGCTCGCCACACCTTGACTTGTGTTGTTCGTCGTGCTCGTTCTGTTAGTGACCATATACTATGCTTTCTAGTGCAAGGTAGTAGAGGGATTGGTATTCCAATCACGGAGACGATTAGACGTTGTTCCAGATTCAACCACAGAAGGGCTATCTCCCTTTCACGGAATAGTCGGAGTCGGGAACTGTCTAAATATCCTATGTATGTTTATTTCCTGCACTTTTGTGTATAAGCATCCCTGGTACACTTAAAATTTTTTTAAACTTCTACATTCCACCGAGGGCGGGATCCGAATCCACCATGGCCAACAGTGGTATCAGAGCTTCAGGCTCGAATCGGTCATACATAATTCTTATCAAAATTTCATTGGTTTCGGAAAAAAATTCCGGTGAACGACCACCGCCAGCCGCTGCACGTGCGACAACCTCGGCCCCTCGCGCATCAGTAGCACGCCATCTGGGTGACCTGCTCATGGTGTGGGGGTCACGGACAAGAAGCACGCATGATGCGGTGTGTCAGGCCCCGTGCTAATTACCAATAATTAACACATAATAAGCGCATAATCACGGAAGCTTAAATCAGGGCTTAAAAATTTTTCGAATATACAAAGGCCTGAACTTCAAATCATTCATTCAAAATATTCGATATTCAAAATAAAAGTTTACTCAACTCGATACCGCAAGTAACC
>KQ999347.1:5132-19760 GCA_001598015.1 Dorcoceras hygrometricum | reverse complement strand
AAACTCAGCAGTTTCGCGTTCTCTTTCCAGCTCAACACAGCCTCCAAGATTGGTAGGAAAAGAAAGGTCTTCTCAAGAGGTTTCCAACGCTACCAAGAACTCTAAAAACAGAGGTCGGAGTCGACGGAAAATCGCGAAAGAAAGAGACGGTGAACAGTATCTAATTCGAGGGTTCGAGCTTGAGGATAAGAAATATCGGGTCTGAAATGTTCTAAGTGTAAACTCAACACTTATACAATATCCTCAACTCAAAATCTACACAGCAAGTCCAACACCGACAAAAACAGACATCTACAACTTGAAAAGTCGTAGAACAGATCTCTCGCGCTAACAATTCTCGCACAAGCCTCAAAACGACGTCGCGTGAGCAAAACAGATCTTAGCGCTAAGAGCAACAGATCTCACGCCCTTGCGCAACTTCAAAACGACGGCGTACAGGCACCAGATCTGCTTACGTCACCAGCAGACTTGCTTACGTCATCAAGTCTGGTCCAATATAACGCTAGAATCAGATCTCTCCACAGCAATGCTTGCGTCATCCTCACTAAGCAACCGCGCGATGCTGACGTCATCAGATCTGCCGCGCAAATCAACACCGACAAAAACAGACATCTACAACTTGAAAAGTCGTAGAACAGATCTCTCGCGCCAACAATTCTCGCACAAGCCTCAAAACGACGTCGCATGAGCAAAACAGATCTTAGCGCTAAGAGTAACAGATCTCACGCCCTTGCGCAACTTCAAAACGACGGCGTACAGGCACCAGATCTGCTTACGTCACCAGCAGACTTGCTTACGTCACCAAGTCTGGTCCAATATAACGCTAGAATCAGATCTCTCCACAGCAATGCTTGCGTCATCCTCACTAAGCAACCGCGCGATGCTGACGTCATCAGATCTGCCGCGCAACTCTAACATGAACACTACATGCTTCTAACAGCAGATCTGCTTACGTCATCCAACAGACCTGCTGACGTCACCAGATCTGTCGCGCTCTAGCTTCTCAAATTCGAACAGCTTTCTCACAACCAACAGATCTCTATAACATTCAGCTAAAAACAACGCGAGAAACATGCTAACACTGGAAAACAGATCTCTCACAAAATCAAACAATTCACATCATTTCTCGACCAGATCTCAACCGAAACACACGAATTAAATCTGGGCAGTTCCAACTAGAGATCTAAATATTTTCCAAAACAGATTTCATCCAAATTCGAAATTCCAAAATCTCAATTCTTAATTCTCGTGATTAATCTAACTCAAAATCCGATTAATCACTAATTAGAAATCTGAATCCTCACATTCTCCCCACCTTAAGAGATTTCGTCCTCGAAATCAAAGACAAACCAAGGCAGAAACAATCAAATCATGCAAATCAGCACAACCAACTCATCAATCTCAAAGCAAAACCAGAAATTTACCTGGAAATCCTGCACGATCAGTGCTCAAACAGATGAGGCCAATCCTGCCTCATCTTCTCTTCCACTTCCCAGGTTGCTTCTTCTCGGCCATGCTTGCTCCATTGGACCACGGTGCGTATCATGGCATGCATAGCGCGCCTGTCATACCCACAACTCATCTATCAGGCCCATCGTGTGTTCACTTCACGCTCGCACATGCGCAGCCTCTGCACAAACCGAACCCACCCTATGCACGCCCATCATGCACACCTTCGCCACCCGTGAACGCCCCCCCCCCACCGTGCACACAGTGAGGACCTACCCAGCACGCCACCCTTTTATGGGCCCTTGACCCGGTTCGAATCCGACCGATCGATCACGCCCTCATGGTGGAACCAGTGCAGACCCTCTCTCCCAGGACTACCCACACCCCTGGAAGTGTGGTCAAACTGCCTCCAAAGGATTCAAACTCGGGTCACTAGGCTTAACTACTCGACCGTGGCATCGGCGGGCGACGACAGCGGGAGGAGGCCGAGAGTGGAGGGGAGAGGAGAGGAGAGTTTTCAACACAACTTGGTTCATTAAAATGACACCCCATGGCCACTATTTATAGATGTTTCATGGGCTTAAACAAGGTTAATGGGCCCAGGCCAGGCCCAAGCCCATCGCACATTGGTTTCAAGTACATCATAGGGCTGTCATCATAATCCCGATCGACGATAAGATCAGACCGATCTGCACAGTTTCTAAAAACTGTAATTATAATGCAAAAGAAATTTTTCAGTCCACCTAATAAAAAAATAGTTGTTCCACTCCTTTTAGCTAAATATTGAAGTACTACTACCTTGGATAATTTTGGAAGTCATACTCTCAACCTTCCTCCTACTATACTCAACATTTTGATCCGGACACAGAAATTGAGAAATCATTACTTGTGTGACCTTTAATGGTTCAGGGATACAGCTAGCCATGGACTCACAAATCCTTGTGATTCCGAAAACACATTTTTGGACTTACCCGTTGGACCATGGTAAAGCATCTAGCAAAATCGTCCCATGATCCTCTAGGTAACAATGTTAGTGACTGCAAGAACCAATTATTCATGGTTAGCGTACATTACGGTCCCTTAAGCTCAAATATCCCGACCGAATCAACGACCATTGATAAATCGAGAGTCGGTAAATATTCGATAGCCATTGTTACATCTTGGAGATAAAATTGTGACATCACATGTGCTACTAGATAAACCCATTTACCTAAAGCATATATAGTATCCACGCACCAAGGCGAGTGGTGAATCCCCGACAACAGAGAATCGACTCCTACATGCGTTGTGACCTCACCCAACCTCGCCACCTGATGACCCTCATGGATTCGGTAAATGAGTCAAAGTGAGGAGACTAGCATGTAGAGTCTCAATGTTGTTTCGAGAAATGAGGAATAATCTGTACAACCAAGACCTCGGACTTAATCCACTCGACAAATGATAAGCACTTGGAGAGTCCGAGTAAGGGTAGTTTGATAGATCACCTGGTCACTATCCATCATGTATGCTCAAAACATCTCCATGTTCCCTACCAATGAAACGTGGTACTTTGCATCACAGATGCTAGTATCAAGATTATACGGCCCTTATCCTCTTTTGGACGATCCAATCAACTAGGAACTTGTTTAGAGCACACAATGACTATGTTGGATCTGTTTTTACAGATCAGAATCTTAATTTTGATTGACACAAAAACCTGATATTATCTCACTAACGGTCTTACATTCCATGTGCAGTGCTAGAATGGAGCGATCTGGAAGATATCCAAATTGGAACAGCGAGGGGACGCGTAAGCTAGTCTGGTTGAAGATATCTATGCTGGAACAGTGAGGGAACGTCCCAGCTGGTACACCAGAAGAGATCTAGAGTGCAGGGAACATCAAGCTGGTTCACCAGCCTGGTACAAGAGCAGTTCAGGGATCAAATGCAGTGAGATTCAAGAGCAGAACTGTTCAAGGTGCAGATCAAGTGCAGCGTACGAGTGCAGTTGTGATGCCCACGCCCATGGGGTCAACAGATTTCGGGTTGAATTGAAGTAAAGAAAAATTAAAGGGCTAAATGCGGAAAATTGTAATCTGTATTATCTTACAAAATCAATACACAACAATTGGTGCCAAGTAGTAAATAGCGAACGCTGATTTGAATAACAGATTTGATTACTTTTCAAAATTACGATACTACAACTACTGGAACTCTATATGAATTCACTATTGTTGTAATGGATCTAAATACAGATTTGAAAAAAGATCAAAAACAACAACATTTACTATGACACGGAAACACCGGCCTTCGATAAACACATACGCCACAGCTGGTTCAGCTCCCGCCTCCCGCCTGCCCCAGATTTGACTCACCTGCACCATAAAAGATAATGAGCCTAGGGGCTCAGCAAGTAAAAACTGAGGATAACGAAGAGCATTTAGCACAGGCAGACACATACATAACTTAAATTGATCATAGTTTAAAGGATGTCAGTTGAACATAATTTCTTTTCGTAAAATCAGATTTGGGAAAGCAACCCAGATCTCATCTTTATTTTTCGTGTGACTTATGGCTTAGAAGCTCTCCTTAGGTCCGTTGGTTCTTGATCAAGCTACATCTGAATTCAGTTAACTATATGGCAAAAATATCGCCCAATATGAAGGAGCAACTGAATCTTTCGACAGCTAGCTCACCCTTCCAATATGACCGTATGTTATCTATGACATAAATCCTTTAAAACTAAACATTTCTTCCTTTAAACAATCATTTGATCGAAATCGGATCAGCAATAATTGAGGTTCACTTCCTATAAAATCTCATTTCTCTTCAAAATTTCACTGAGCGACAGATTAGGCTACAAGAGACATATAGCTGGTATGAAAACAGATTTGGCTAACAAAAACAGTACTCGGGTACAAAACAGATCTCAGTTGTGGAAAACAGATTTGACTATCAAAACAGTATTGCAAATGAGAAACAGCTGTGACTATGGGAATAGTGACACTAGCGTTAGAACAGATGTGAGGGTCATATTTCGCTATATAAACAGTATCGCTAGCGTGAGAACAGATGTGACTGTAGAAACAGTGTTTAGGTGCGAGATAGATTTGACATCGCTAGCTTAGGAAACAGATTTGATCACAAGAAGTATATCGCTAGCGAGAAAATATATTTGACTGTGGAAACAGTGTTTAGATGCGTAACAGATTTGAATACAGAAATAACATCGCTAGAATTGAAACTGATGTGACTATTAGAATATTGGCGCTAGCGTTAAAACAGATTTGGCTTCTGGAATGATATCGCTAGTGGGAAACAGATTTGACCATGGAACTAGTGCTGCAGCATCACGACGACAACCAAAGATACCAGTTCCGCCTGTCTAACTGGTATAAAACCCCGATTTAACCAGCATCATCGATTTCTTGGAGTCAAGTCCAGACACCGCCGTTCACCAGCACGAAGAAGTTCTTACTTATACATTAAACTCAAATCTATACAGCTCAGTGGTTTTAAAATTATCTTCCATCTTACTAAAACATATTTGAAAAGTTTTAAAACAGAAACAACTCGGTGAACCCGATCATTCATTTTTCGTAAACCAAGCAAAAGCATAAATATAGCTAAACTTGGACGTAACTCAGGCAAGCAATCACAGAATTGAGGAAAAACAATATATACTTTCATGGTGTAGCAAAGAATCAGCTTTTACTTGCCTGTAACTAGAAAACACGAGGAACAACTGGTCATGACAGAAGATCTCCTCAAGCACAAGCGACTAACTCCTTATAAAATTTGAGAGAACGAAGGAATTTCTGGGCAAATGAAATGAGCTCAAACTCATCATAGACAATCATATAAGGGAACATGATTGCCAGTAGGTGAAAGCACTCGAGTAGGCATGGGATACCATACCAACTCTTTGTCCTTTTTGAAAGATTTACTAAAAGTTCCCTATTACTATTTTAAATTTGGAAATTTTCCAAAATATTTTAAAAGAACCAAATTTCTCATTCATTAGAATTTTTATTTACAAAACTGAAATCTGCTCGAGTTTGTGCTTGGGACGAAATCTGCCCGGAACCTTTTCCTCCGTCTCTCAAATCTGAAATAAATAAAATCAACTTAAGCTGAAATCTGAATTTTGAAACATCAAAATGGCCCTTATAATAGAAAGGGTTCATATATGTGGTCCTATGGATTTTGGGGCGCTACAGTAGTGTTCAAGTGCCGATGAATATACAAGCGCAGTGATCAAGTGAAGATCAGATCACTAAGAGCAACTATAATCAGTTCATCATAGGGATCTCAGTCCAGTGAAAGACTGAATTGAAACTGATTATTATATCCCAAAGAAGAAGGGAGATAATCACTGGTGCTGGATTGCAGTTCTCCAAGGATAGGGTTTAAAGTACCCTCGAAGAACTGGCTCAATCAAACAGAGGATAAACTGTGTGCTTGATGATGGTTTGGAAAAGGTGTCCGAATGGAACAAGAGAACAAGAAAGTAACACAGAGGCTCTTGACGAAATGAATAGAGCGAAGCTGGTTAAGGACAAACCATCTCGGAGAAGAGAAAACCGGATCAGGAAATCCGGTCAAGCTGGATGTCTATGAGAAAGATGGGCGATGGGAAAGATGAAAAAGAAGATATGTGGAGGCTGTGATCGTGAACAATGTCGACGCCTATGATGATAGAAGATCACATGCTGCCCGATACCAAAAGAATCGTGGAGGAAGATTCCTGTAGTGAAAGAAGAAACCAGCTGGGAAACAAGCTTAGAGCCCAGCAATGATCAGAAGCAGTTAAGTAAAGAGCTAAACAAGAGCAGATGAGAAATGAAGAAGCAACCAGCTCTAAGTAGAGACCAGCTCAGTGCAAACCAGGACGAAGACAAGCTGGAAAGTTGGTTAAAGTCAAACCAGCTCAGATAACACATCAGCAGATGCTATCAAATCTATGAGCAAAGCGATTTGAATATGAGACTATACAATGATTGCTTTTCAGTATTCAAATAAATTTTCTTGTGTTGTCTTCTCAAGTACAGTGCTCACGTGCTTAAAGTGAAGAAAAACCTGCAACGCACTAAAAGACAAAGGTCGCAAAGTGACAGTGTGAGGACTAGAAATTGTTAGATGGTGATTAATCAGTTAATCAGATCAGGATGAGGATTAACCAAGGGAGACGTGAACTGTCGGGTATTCAGCTTAGGAGGATTGGTCTAAGATGTTGATGATATTCGGATTGGACATAGAGCGGATCAGGCGAGAGCTGTTAGAATAAAGACGGGATGGAAAACAGCTTACAGGTGCACGATCTGGTGGTATTATGTGGATCGGCTCGGTTCGTGGTTTGGTGTAGACCTGTTCAAGGTTTCCAGATTAGGCAAGAATTGGAGGCCGTGCGACGTCGTTTAGCGACACCAGCTTAGACGTTGGTTGATGGTAAGCTGAGCTATGAGTTGTGGGTGTGATCTTCCGAGTAGCGTGATCTGCTGAGTCTAAGAGCTGTTATGTGCTGGCGGTGTAATCTGTTATGGTAGTCCAAGCTTGATGACGTATACCAGCTGGGAGAGAAGGTAGTGTGCTGGTTATGCCTAAGCTGGTACATGCTTGGACCCTGAGCTGTTAGTGGCTACTGTTCACCAGATCACGAGAGATTTAAGTCATATAAATAGAGGACTTTGACCTTGTGCACGCCATTACTCTTCAACACTTAGAAAATATTTCTTCCCGTGAACTTACCCTCTACTGTAGCGAAACCCTTACTGTTCAACCGAACCCTATTTATTCCGATTTCCATATATTTACGTTTCCATTTAGAGCAAGGCTGGTAGCGCTGGGTTCCTCTCTCCAAGACCATTCGTTTGGTACCACTTTGGAGTCTTGGGTCAACTTGTCGAGGAAGCACGACGTGGTTGAAGTGTTCAAACATTTCGTGATTCCCGGATGATAGTTCTCCCATTCCTTTAGCGCACTTGGGTAAGCGTTGGTTCTTGTTTTACGTTTTGATTAGAGCTGGTTATTATGTTTGAGGTGTTGGTTTGAGCTGGTGGAGTTGGTAGCTCCCAGTTCCGTTCGGTTGAATTTTTCCCTGAGCTGTTATAGTTTGGTTTAGCAGGTTTTAGCAGTGTGGTCGAATGAGCAGCTTCTGTTGAGTTTCTCCGTGAGCTGTAGGGCAGTAGACTTGCACGGGTTGTTGGTGCTTTGCTCTCGTGTGATCTGTTGAGGTAGTAGCCGTGAGTTAATATCCGTGCAGATAGGAAGGTACGAGTGAGCTCATATTAGCAGCTTTAATATCAGCTTGAGAATATTTTCACTCGTTTTTGAGCTGCTGTGATTTTGTGTTAGGTGATTCTGTGTGATCTTGCTGGTTTAAGATAATGATTCGTGCTTTTCATTGCCTATGTGTGTGAATTATATGTATTGTTGTGAGCATGATTTTTCTTGGCATACACGCATAACATATTGAGCCTGCTTCATTGAGACCTGATAATCGCTGAGTCGCGATTTGTCGGCTCAGTCGCCGTGCTGAGAATCCAATGTCATCGCTGAGTCGTGATAGCCAGCTGAGTCGCTGTGATTTGAATTCCAATTGATTATTGTGATTTTATAGCACAGCTGAGTCGTTGTGCCTTGCTTACTGATGATTCTTGGTATCCATCATGCATTGCACGTTTGAAATATTGCATGTCTAGTATGATTGCTGATTTATCGATGCTCTTTGTACTGAGGTTTGACCTCATTTTATTTTCCCTCTTTGGGCTGCTTTGGTCTGCGTTGGCCTTTCCAGGGTCTTCAGGTAATCCATCTGGACCGAGTGGAGCGTTGGCTGGTAGATCCCATTTTGAATCCCATTTATATATTATGTATTGTACTATTGAACCAGGGAATGTCCTGAGTGAATACTGTATTTGGGGGATCTATATTTGTTGTCATACTTGGATATTTTTAGTATTGCTGCTCTTGTTGTTTGGAGTTTTGAGTAAAAATCCGTACTTTGATTATGATTGTACTTTAACCGATATTTCCAGTTCAGGCCCAAACAAAAAATATTAGCTCATATTTTATGCTTTCGTGTAATTATGATTAATTGAATAATTAATCTCTAATTTAGAGCACCGGGCCTGATATTTTGGTATCAGAGCTTAAATTGGGATAAGTTCGATTCTTTACATCACACATGAGTCTAGGCACATAGTTTGAGCTTTTGTTTGTGATTTCTATGATTTTGTTATCTGCCTCTATGAATTTCTGCTTTTGGTTCTTATATGTGAGTACCTTGAAGATGCCACCGAGGAGAGGTAGAGGTAGAGCGGCTAGGCAGACAGTTGAGGAGTCTAGGGCTCCCGAGAGCACCGAGGAGAGGTAGAGGTAGAGCGGCTAGGCAGACAGTTGAGGAGTCTAGGGCTCCCGAGAGCGATGTGGATGTTGCTCAGCAGAGTGTGCCTTTGCGTCGTTGAGCTAGACAGACAGAGGTTGAGGTGAATATGTGACTAGGCAGATTGGCGAGATGGAACTAGTGTTGGCTTGGTTTCAGAGGACGAATCCCCCTACGTTCACTGGCACTGAGGGTGGTCTGATGGCTGAAAGGCTGGTTGGAGCATATGGAGGAGTTGTTTGATGCAGTGGAGTATTATCAGGAGAGGAGACTGAAGTTGGCTGTTTTGCAATTGAGGGACCATGCTCAACGCTGGTGGAAGGGTACTTCCCGAGTCATGTGAGAAAGTGGAGTTTTGATTTCTTGGGAGAGCTTCTGTGCAGCCTTTCGTTAGGAGTATACCCCTGAGTCGTACTACAATAACCGTGAGAGGGAGTTTGATAATCTGAAGCAAGGGAGCATGAGGGTGGCCGAGTATGCGAGACAGTTTTCTTCGCTTCTGTCGTATGTTCCCCACTTTGCTAACCAGGAGAGGATGAAGAGGAACAATTTTCTGAGAGGGTTGAGGCCTGAATTGTTCCGAATGGTGTTAGCTTGTTCTCCTGCGACTTATGCTGAGGCAGTGGATAGGGCGGTGGACATTGAGGAGAGTCTTTTGGAAGCACAAAATCGGGTTCAGCCGACAGCTAGACGCAGTTTCCAACCCGTTCCAGAAGGGACGCATTCATTTCAGCCTCCTCAAACGTCGCAACAATTAAAATCGCCAGAGGTTCAAACCTAGAGGAAAGCAGTTCAAGAGACTATCGAATTCAAGTTCTTCTGGTTCTGTTAGCTCAGGTGGTAGTGGCTCTGGAGGAGTGTCGTGTGGTCAGTGTGTAGGTAGGCATATGACTTCTCAGTGTCGTGGCGTTCAGGGTCTTTGTCATAAGTGTGGGCAGCCTGGACATTTCGCTAGAGTTTGCCCTTTGATGGGGGGACAGCCCTCAAATCAGTCGCAACAAGGTTCAGCTTGAGGTTCTTCACAGAGACCGCAACCTTTTGTCCACGATCAAGATTCCAACCCCGAGAATCATCTAGGTTCGGAAGATCTTCTAGACCTCAGTTTTTGGGACCTCAACTGTCGTGGCGTTCAGGGTCTTTGTCATAAAGTGTGGGCAGCCTGGACATTTCGCTAGAGTTTAGCCCTTTGATGGGGGGACAGCCCTCAAATCAGTCGCAACAAGGTTCAGCTTGAGGTTCTTCACAGAGACCGCAACCTTTTGTCCACGATCAAGATTCCAACCCCGAGAATCATCTAGGTTCGGAAGATCTTCTAGACCTCAGTTTTTGGGACCTCAACAAGCTCAAGTGAATGACTTGACAAGAGAGCAAGCTGACGATATGCCTGGGGGAGTTATTGCAGGTATTTGTACTAACTTTAACTTTCCTGCACGATTTTTGTTTGATACTAGAGCATCACACTCCTTTATATCTAATTTGTTTGTGTATGAGTGTGGGTTGAGCTCTACCCCACTGTGTGATATCGTATCTGTTTATACTCCTGCTGGCGTGTGGTTGATATCCCGCGAGGTTGTTGAGGATTGTGTGATTTGATTTGATCAGAATGCGCTGGTGACGAATTTGATTTCTCTGTAGATTAGAGACTTTGATTGTATCTTGGGTATGGACGTGTTATCCATTTATAGAGCGACTGTTGATTGTTTCCATGGTGTAGTGAGGTTTAGACCTCAATTTGGGGGAAAGTGGGACTTCTACGGTGCTGATTTGCGGTCTAAGATTCCACTAGTGTCTGTCATGAAGATGTTTAGTCTGTTGTCGCTCGAGAACACAGGATTCATGATTTATGCCCTGGATGTCTCCAAAGAGTCGCAACTGGAATTGACTGACATTCCTATTCCGGATGAGATTCCTGGATTCCCTCCGAGACAAGAGATTGATTTCAGCATTGAGTTGGTGCCAGGGACCACCCGGATTTCAAGAGCTCCGTACCGACTGGTGCCAGCGGAGTTGAAGGGACTTAAGGACCAGTTATGTGACCTTCTAGAGAAGGGATTTATTAGGCCGAGTATGTCTCCTTGGGGAGCTTCGATTCTCTTCGTGAAGAAGAAAGATGGATCTATGAGGATGTGTGTTGACTTTCGGCAGCTGAATAAAGCAATGATCAAGAACAAGTACCCGTTGCCAAGAATTGATGATCTGTTCGATCAGCTACAGGGATCGGCCGTGTACTCCAAGATTGATCTGCGATCTGGTTATCATCAGTTGCGGATTAGAGATGCTGATGTGGTGAAGATGGCGTTTCAGACTAGATACAGACATTATGATTTTATTGTGATGCCGTTTGGATTGATGAATGCCCCTGCTGTCTTCATGGATTGGATGAATTGCGTATTTAGTGAGTATATCAATCATTTCGTGATTTTGTTCATAGACGACATCCTGGTGTACTCGAGGATCTATATAGAGCATAAGGAGCACTTGTGAGACCCGAAAGTTTAGAAAGATTAATTGAGTTAATTAATCGGATTTTATGAGATTCAGATTTGAGCGTGAACAAATCTGGGTGACCAGCTTTGAGTTGGTATGCTTGGCGAAGCTATCGGATTTGTTTAAGTCCTGGAATCAGCCTTGGGTAATTTAGAATTGCGCGGGATATGTTTAGATGTGATGTTGGTCAGCGCTGAGTGATCGCGTTCAGCAGCGGTGATGGAATCTGTTGTCGCTGAGTTTATGTAGAGAGTAGACTAAACTACGTCGTTTGGATTAGTTGGAACGACGGTGTTTTGGTTTAGCGGGCGAGACTCAGATGTGAGTTGCGCGTGTCTTCAGATTCGAGAGAGATCTGAGTGTTTAGATAGCGACACCGTTTTGGGTTTTCGATTCTGGTCGCCTTAGTATTTCAGATTTGGGTAGCGGGTAAGGTGTCCAGATGCGAGAGTGGACTCTGTGCGACGTTGTTTGAGTTAGTCGGGATCTGTTTGGCGTGAGTCATGTCTGTTGTGATATTCAGATCCGAGCGGGAATATCAGCTTTGTAACTTAAGTTGTCGGTGGGATCTGTTCAGCAGACTTGAGCAGACTTGGCTATATTAGAGGACTTAGACCCTTTGTCCATTATTGTTTCCCCGACACTTAGAATATTTCCCGTGAGAAAACTCTGTCGCGATACCCTAGCTACTGTTCATCGAACCTTATCCTTTTCGATTGCCGACGGTAGACATCTCCTATTGAAGTGAGAGTGGTAGCGTTGGACTCCTCTTGCTGAGACGTTTTGTTTGATACCTCATTTGGAAGCTTGTGTGAAGCTGGAGAGATTCACGAGACATCTTCCTTGTGTAGTTTGTTAGCATAATCATCGGATTTCTTTTGCTGTTCAGGTAGGTCGTTGGGTAAGTGTAAAGATCCTACCTTATGATTTGTTTAGAGCCTTCTGTTGTGTTAGAAGAGCAGGACAGATTTGGTTGAGCTCTTAGCTCCCAATTCGTAGTTTCTGTGCTACTGTTCCTGAGCTAGTGTCTGTGTTTGGCTTAGGAGGTGTGAGATCTGTGTTGCTCGGACCTTTTTGTAGTAATTTTAGCTCAGAAGACTTGAGGTACGGATGTGAGCTTGTTTTACAGCTTTAATTGAGCATGGGTGATTATGCTTGCTGCTGTGTATGCCTCGCATTGTTTTTATACATTCTGTGTTGGACATTTTATATGTTGCATACACACATTTTATCACATTGAGCTATCCCCTGTGTGCCTTGTCCTTGAATCTGTGTGTACCAGGATGCTTGTTTGAGGACGAGCGTGTAACTCCCGTATACCTCATCTCCCTGCCGGGTTCTATTAGCCACTATGAGCGGAGTGGGTAGCTCCCACATCTCATGAGTTGGGCAACAGCGGGTTGAGCTATGTTATGCATCTGGTTCCATGTGTTGGAGACGAGTGGGTAGCTCCCATATGCTCACACACCCCGTGGCCACATCTGTTCGTTGCTATCTGCCTTCGATTGTTTTTAGTTGCCTTTGAGATTCTGGCTTCCTGCCATTGGTTGTAGCCTTCTGTTGTACTTAGCTGTTCATGCATAGCATCTACATATTATCTGTTGCTTTCCGTTAGCTGTTTTATATTGCTCTCCTTACTGGGATTTGACCCCATGTCCCTCTGGGCCTGATATTTGTTTGTCTGTGTGTGTTTTCAGGTTACCATGGTTACTCAGCTGGTCGTGGTGTTGACCCAGCTGGAGGTGCCCCAGGAGGTGATTAGAGTGTCCCAGTTAGCGTATAGCATATATGTATAAGCACCGATAGCCGGGGGATGCCCTGTGCTTTATTGTATTTCAGTTGTCTTCTTTAGTGCCTTTATCTGTTGAATGTTGTACTGTTGTACAGAGTCATTTTAAACTGGGATATTTTGAGTATTGAAGTATTTTAAATTATGTTATCTTTCAGTCAGGCAAAAGCAAAAATTTTAACCAATATTTTATTGCTTCCGCTATGTTTTTGCGTGGTTAAACTCTGTGATTGAGCACGAGGCCTGACATTTTTGGTATCAGAGATTAAGCTGGGATAAGCTCGATTTATTTTGATCACACTTGAGTCTAGGCACAGTGTTGCTTGTTGCATGTGCATGACTGTGATTTATGTGCTATGTGATATATCTATTGCTGTGTGACCGTACCCTCTTAGTGCCTTCGTAGATGCCACCTAGACATAGGGGTAGAGGTAGAGGGCAGTTTCAGGAAGAGTCCGAAGGTCAGAACGAGGATGTGCAGCGTAGTGTTCCTCGTCGTGGACGTGATAGACAGGTTGATTTGGAGGTATATGAGCTGGCAGCCCGTGTGGACAATATGAAACTGGTGATGGCGAGGTTTCAGCGGATGAATCCTCAGACGTTCAATGGAGATGATGTTATAGTAGATGCCCAACTAGCCAACTTGTGGCGTGTGGGTTTTATAGACTCTTGTATATGACAATCTTTATATATGATATTCGCATTTCATTATGGCATTCTTTATTTTCATTATGTTATATGATGTTAACAATTGTGTTGGATAAAGACCTAGAATGCACCATAGTGTATGTTAGATGTGATAGTGGATATGATGGCTATCATGAAACACATCTAATAGTCACTTTGCATTCTGAATATGTTCCTAGTCGATTGGGCCGTCAAAATGAGGATAAGGCCGCCCGAGCTAGAGACTAGCATCTGCGATGCGAAGTACCATGTTTCATTGGTAGGGAACATTGTGATGTTCTGAGCATGCAGATGGATAGTGACCTGGTGATCTATCGAACTACCCTCGTTCGGACTTTCCAAGTGGTTACCATTTGTCGAGTGGATAAGTCCGAGGTCTTGGTTGTACTGATTAGTCCTCACTACTCGAAACGTCATTGAGACTCTACGTGATAGGCGCCTCACTTTGACCCATTTGCCGACTCACTTGAGGTCATTAGGCGGCGGGATTGGGTGAGGTCCCGATGCATGTAGGAGTCGATGATTCGTTGTCGAGGATTCATCACTCGCTTTCATGCGTGGATATCCTGTTAGAGTAGATGCCCAACTAGCCAACTTGTGGCGTGTGGGTTTTCTAGACTCTTGTATATGACAATATTTATTTATGAAATACACATTTATTTATGGCATTCTTTATTTTCATTATGTTATATAATGTTTTCAATTGTGTTGGATAAAGACTTAGAATGCACCATAGTGTATGTTAGATGTGATAGTGGATATGATGGCTATCATGAAACACATCTAATAGTCACTGTGCATTCTGAATTCGTTCCTAGTCGATTGGGCCGTCAAAATGAGGATAAGGCCGCCC
>KQ999346.1:32154-46309 GCA_001598015.1 Dorcoceras hygrometricum | reverse complement strand
ATGATTTATACATGAAAAGGAAAGAAAGATGGGTTCAAATGATATTTTGATGCTTCCAAATGTTTTTATGATGTTTTAAAAGTACTGAGGATTCGAGTTTAATCCAAGAATGTTTATGAATGTTCTTTCTTTCAGTAGTTGTAATATCAGAATTTGATAGCTATGTAATCGGTAGATGCTAGTTGAATCAGTATAAAGTCTGGTTTGATAGGCAACGGCTGATAGCATAGTTGTTGTTTTGATGTTACAAATATCAAGTCAAATTTCAGCAGTTGAGTTGTTTTCGTAAAATCAGTAGTTGCATTGTTCATTCCAGCAGTTGCATTCCATTGTATATTCCAGCAGTTGCACTATTCATTGCGACTGGTATTATTCCTTGCGTCTGGTTATTTAGTGAAAATCCTTGCGTCTGATTTCATGTATGTTAGCACTTTTCCTTGCGTCTGGTTGATGCGCTAACGACATCGTTTATTATTCATAGTCATGTCTGATACAGATATTCTTACGTCTGTTCATTTTTATTATCAGACTTTCTTACGTCAGCTTCTTAAAGCA
Source organism: Dorcoceras hygrometricum (assembly GCA_001598015.1). Taxonomy (NCBI): domain Eukaryota; kingdom Viridiplantae; phylum Streptophyta; class Magnoliopsida; order Lamiales; family Gesneriaceae; genus Dorcoceras; species Dorcoceras hygrometricum. The sequence goes on along the minus strand of KQ999346.1, from coordinate 45,754 downwards.
ACGACATCGTTTTACACTTATTCCCATGTCGCATTGTTATCGATTATTGTTACGACGTCGTTTCCTTAAGTTGTAGCTGTCAACAAATAGTTACTATTCATTTCAGCTGGTTCCTATCTTGCGACTGGTTACTAGTTATTTCAGCTGGTTCCTGTCTTGCGACTGGTTCCTATTCATTTCGACTGGTTCCTATCTTGCGACTGGTTACTAGTTATTTCAGCTGGTTCCTGTCTTGCGACTGGTTCCTATTCATTGCTACTGGTTCCTATCTTGCGACTGGTTACTAGTTATTTCAGCTGGTTCCTGTTTTGCGACTGGTTCCTATTCATTGCGACAGGTTTCTCTTGCGACTGGTTTCATCTCGATGATAAGTTTCCAAAAGCTGAATTCGATACTCAGTAAAATTTTAAAAAGTGGAGGCAAGAGTTTTAAATGATGGAGCCCGAGGATTTTTAGAAGGAAAGTTTAAAGAAAATAATTTTAAAGGAACAAAAGTTTATTTTAAGATTTATGGCAAAGATAACAGACGGTCATAATGGGTGAGGTGAGCAGCTATCAGTTTCCCTCCCATAAAGAGAAGGGTGAGCAGTCGTCTATATGTCCGTTGCCCTAACGCAAATAAGCCAAAGGCTAAGGCTGATATCGGTAGTCACTTGATCAGGTGCAACACGGACCTAACTAAGGAGAGCTTCTGGGCCACAAATCTAATGAAAATGATATTGATGTTGAGAGTTGGGCTATTATCCCCTGTCTCTATGTTTATGAAATGTTTACGAAAGAAAATGATATTCATCATTGATGTTCCTTTAACTTATGTATTGATCAGATGTCCACCAGCGTATTTGAACTTGTTATTATTCAGGTTTACTTGTTGAGCCCCTAGGCTCACTAGCTTTTAAAATGGTGCAGGTGCGACAGCTGGAGAGCGGACAGAGGGTGAAACTTGAATCAGCTGCTGGGTGGTGTGTGTTTGTCAAAGGTCAGCGTATTCCGTGTCATAGCTGATGTTGTTTTGTTTTAGAATGTACTGTATTAGATCAGTTACAACAGTTGTACATTTATATAGAATATCAGCTGTTGTATATCGCAATTGCAATTTATAATAAAGTCTGTTTTTCTGCAAATGTTTCCAGTAGTTGGCGCGCAATTTAGTGTTTGTAAGATTTGTCTTTGTGTTTCCGTTTCTTTTTAATGTTATAAGAAATACAGCTTATAACAAATTATCTTTCAGCCCTTCTTTTTATTCGAAAATTTTAATTTACCCCATCTCGTGATTCCCGTGGGTTCGGGCGTCACAACTTTGCTCCAAACAACGGCGGGATTCAATGGCAATCTAATGGAGAAGGGTTCGGATGAACAGTACCAATCGAGGGTTTCTCTGGAAAAGAGATGGGAATTGTCGGGTTGAAAAATGACTAAGTGTCGATCGCTACTTAGCATATAAATCCTTCAGTCACGCTATAGTACAAGTCAACACCGACTTATTCAGATCTCATCAACAACTCAGATCTTAGCGCTAAGGTAAGTCTCTCAGATCTGGCCTCAGCGATAACTCAAATCTGGCTTCGCTACGCTACACAAGCGCTACTAATCAAAACGGCGTCACCTAGGAGTCCCGCTGAATAACGCTAACGACGTCGCGCTGTATCCAGATCTAAAATACATCTCACTAACGCTCGTCCAGATTTGATCAAATCTGGGATCCTCAAACCGCACCGGTTTACTCCGAACTCTCGAACTGGACCGATCCAAATAGTACCATTGACCAACGCATGACTTCTCCCCGCTAACCAAATCTGTACCTCTCTGAATACCAGATCGACTAGCGCCAAAGCGACACCGAATCACCTCCCGCTCGCGGTAACTCACTCAAACCAGCGAGGACCAGATCTGGACACCCAGATCTCACTCAAATCTGATCTACCAAATCTGAAAACAACGAACAATACCAATTTTCACCGCACTTCTCATTCCCTCGTGCGGGCATCATCCAAATCTGAGTTCCAGCAATCTTAAATACACCAAATCTGTCTAGAGAGCTAACGCTCTCCCTTACACAACGATAAGACAACATACTCACTAATCAGTATACTAGCACCATTCAAAATACACCCAAGAAAATTCGAAAATCACTAAACCAAAATCCAGATCTGATTATAACGCTAATTACCGCTTAATAAGATTTCTAGTCCTCACACCCAACTTGGACGCATCTGTATAAATGACAAACTTTCCTTGATCAGATGGCATGGTTAGCATAGGAGCTTCTAACAAAGCTTGTTTCAACTTGTCAAAGATGCGTTGGCAATCTGGGGTAAAATCATATTTAACCTGATTTCTTGTTAGCGGGGTTAAGGGGACAGCTATCTTAAAAAATCCCTTAATAAAAAGCCTATAGTATCCCACTAAACCCAAGAAACTCCTTACTTGTGAACACATTTGGGAACTGGCCAATCGCGAACATCTTATACTTTGGCTGGTCCACCTCTAATCCTTCCTTGGATATAATATGTCGTAGAAATGCAATCTTCTCCAGCCAGAAGTAACATTTATTGAACTTGGTAAACAACTGTATATTCTTCAAAACTTGAAGCACCGTCCTAAGATGGTCTGAGTGCTCAGATCTGGTCTTGGAGTACAGCAAGATATCATCTATAAAAACAACCACAAACTAATCCAAAAACGGTTGGAAAACTCTATTCATCAAATCCATAAAAGCTGAGGGTGCATTGGTAATTCCGAAGGGCATTACAAAGAATTCATAATGGCCATAGCGTGTTCTAAAGGCAGTCTATGGATATCAGCTGGTTTAATCTTCAATTGGTGATAACCAGATCTCAAGTCGATATTAGAAAAGACTATTGATCCTTTCAACTTGTTAAACAGATCCTCGATCCTAGGAAGGGGATATTTATTCCTAATGGTCAGTTTATTCAGATCTCGGTAATCTATACACAACCTCAGACTCCCATCTTTCTTTTTAACAAACAGCACAGGGGCTCCCCACGGTGACGTGCTCGGTATCGTGAAGTCCTTATCTAACAGATCTTGTATCTGTTCCTTTAATTCTCTCATCTCAGATGGAGCAAGGCGATAGGGTGGTTTGCATACAGGTGCTGCTCCTGGCACTAAATCGATAGCGAATTCCAGCTCTCGGTCTGGTGGTAGTCCATGTATATCATCTAGGAAAACTTCGGGAAACTCAATCACTACCTACACATATGAAATTCGGGGCTTACTAATCGTAGCTAAGGACGATAGGCTAGCCAAAAATCCTACCCCACCTTTCCTTAAACAGCTTTGAGCCTTAAGAGCTGATATAATGCGTGGAATCCACCAAATCTGGTTGGCTTCAAATATGAACGGGTCTCCTTTGGGTGGGTTGACCACTACTGTTCTGAACTTAAAGTCAATTACTACCCCATACTTGGTTAACCAGTCCATTCCCAAAATCATATTGAACTCAGGCATAGGTAGCACAATCAAATCTGTGGTAATCAAACGCCCTTGGAGCCTATGTTCTAAATCTCGAAACAGATCATGGGACACTAACTCTTCTTCTGAGGGTACCGTTACGCAAAATCCTATAGTTACTTGGTCAGGTCTGATGTGTAACTTCTTAGCTAACATGGCTGCTATAAAAGAATGGGTAGCACCTGAATCTATCAATGTTATGGAGTGAATACCAGGAATCAAGATCTTACCCGTAACCACCGTCAAATCTGGGTTGGCCTGCTCAGCTGTCATCACAAAGCTCTACTGGTCACCAGCTACTTTGACTTTGGGCAGTTCTTAATAACATGCCCTGGCAAACCAAATCTATAACAGACGTTCTGACCAAGTCTGCATAGACCAGGGTGATTCTTCTGGCACTTGGGACACACTGGCCTGTTGTTGGTAGCAAGAACTGCACTAATGGGTTAGATTGGTAGGGGTTTCTGCTCTTGGGGTCTCTGCTGGTTCTTGTTTTGTTTCTAAACGGCCTCTAGTCTTTCTGATGGAAGGCCTGTCTCTTCTGTTGCCTCTCTTCTTCCACATCTTTCCAATCTCTCTCAACACACAGGGCTCTATCCATTGCTTCTCTGTAAGTTCTTGGCGCAGATAGCCTAACATTCAGCTTGAATGTAGGCTTCAATCCCTCCACAAAGTGGCTCAACTTCTCCTCAGGATCATTTCCAGTAAGAGGCACAAAATAACACCCTCTTTCAAACATCCGCACATACTCCTGTACAGTCATACTTCCTTGTTTCAGAGTTAGAAACTCTCTCTTCAATTCAGACCTCGTGTCAGCTGTGAAGTACTGTTCGAAAAACACTCGCTTGAAATCTCCCCACGTAAGATTTGACAAATCCAAAGATAACTTGGCTCCTTCTCACCAGATCATAGCATCTTCCCTCAACATGTAGATAGCGCACCTGGGCGTATCCAAATCTGGCATCTGAAGATATTAAAATGTAAAGATAAAATTTATTAGTTTTGGTGATAACAAAAATAAGACAAGTACTGAATTCAAAAGTAACATCTGGACAGTCAGTCAGTCGTAGTAATTAACAGTTACGCATATCTCATATGTTGTGTCGATTATCGCATATCGGGTTGAAGTTTTCAGAAGTCACGACGTCATCTCAGTGTATTGAAGTTTTCAGAAGTCGTGACGTCATCTCAGTGTATTGAAGAGTTCAGAAGTTGTGAAGTCATATAAGTGGATTGAAGATTTCTAAGTCTCAAGAGAGTTCTGAGCTAAGCATTGACTTCTAAGTTGACCATTCGATAACAGTTATTCAGACTTGTGTAACAAGTTATTGTATAGTGTTTCAGTTTCGAGTATTTCAGTTGTGAACATTATCTATTCAGATCTCAGTATTTCAGAATGAGGTTTACAGTTGATTTGCTATCAGATCTTGATATTCGGGAATGGTTCAGATGTTGAGTAATCTATTCAGATGTAGAGTGGTTTACTCAAATATCGGGTTGAATATCTCAGTTGTAAAGACTTCAGATGTTGAGTACAGTTGCTTTGGAATCAACTGTGGTTAATTGGGAGTATTCAGATTTCGGTTAACAGAGCTTTCAGATATCAAAACAGTATCAGTTGCTACATTCAGTTGTTGCATTCAGATGTTGCAAATACACAGTTACTCTATTTATTTCAGATGTTGATACATTCAGTTGTGACAACTACGGTTACTCAAATCAGCTTTAAGATAGTCGTCTTCCTCAAGAAAGAAAGAACTTTTTTAACGAAAAGAGATTTCAGGTGCAAACGATGAACCAATTCAAACACGATCATATATTCAAATTGGAAAGAATCAAGGGTGAAGATCAAATCGTACAAATGCCTGGAATTAAGGAGACATTGTCAGAATTATTTTTGGGTAATAGTACACAGTACGCTGAGGGCGTTATACGATGTTTACCCAAATAAGGATATACGACAATTCAGCCCTGACATAGCGCAAACTGCCTTTTTCATACCGTAATCGTGATTCGTTGAAGATTTTCAGAGGAGAATATCCTTCTTGCTATCTTTATGACCGTTGGAGACAAAGGGTATAAATAGCTGGAATTCATATTGAGAAGCTCTCTCTCTCTCACTCTCGATCATTCTACTCTCCATCATACTCTGTGTGAATCGCTACATTCTCACTAGGCTTTCTCTCAAACAAAAATCTCACACAGTTACTATATATTCTCACAGATAAATCATTCGAAGTCCAGTGATACAACTCGAAGAACTTTCATTCAAGCATTCTTAGATTTCATTCTTCGAGTCATCTTCTGGTTCACTTGTTGAATCGTGTTTCATAGTATAGAAACCAGAAGATCTACAGTCTCAATAGTTGTGTATTTCACTGTATTATCATTTTGAGTCTGTAACGAACTGGCTTCGTGAAGCAGTTCGAAAAATCTTATTACGTGTATTCAGCAGCTGAGTCTTCTTGTTGATTGGAGTTGCTAGGAGTTCATCTTGAGCGAGGCTCGGTGACTGGTTGGTTACAGAGGCTGTAAATATCAATCACTTCTAGTGGAACCTTCCCTGAAAGGAAGAAGGGGAGACGTAGGATTTGATATCCGAACTTCCATAAACAAACTCTTGACCCTATACTTTTACTTTACTGTGTTTATTTTCAGTATATCACTGTTCACTGGTTAATCGACTTCATTCCGCACATCCATTGTTAGTCGAGAGATCAGCATTTTAACTGAGATACCTTAAATCTGGTAACTCGGATTTAAGTTAAGCTAGGCGCTTGTAAAAACTGTTTTAAGGTTTTGAAAATTTAAAATCTCAAAGGAGTTCATTCAACCCCCCCTTCTGAACTCCTAAGGCTGTTTTTCGATCCTATTGATCCTATCACAAAAATAACCTCCATCGACTTGATCCAGCTCTCAGCAGCCAGCGGATCTGTTGTGTCAGGCCTCGTGCTCACATCAGAGATAAACCACGCAAAAACAAGCGGAATCAACTAAAAAGTGGTTAAAATTTTTGCTTTTGGCCTGACTAAAAGATAATATAATTTAAAATACAACAATACTCAAAATATATCCCAGTTTACACAAAACAAGCAAAGGATACAAGACAAAGTAATACAGTACAGTACCAACACAACCGAATACAACAAAGCACAGGGCATCCCCTGGCTAACAGTACTGATACATATATACTATACTAACTGGGACACTCTATCCTCCACCTGGGGCTCTTCCAGCTGGACTAAAACCACGACCAGCTGTAAAACCTGGGATACCTGAAAACAAACAGGAAAACAAAACAAACCAAGCCCCAGAGGGACATTGGGGTCAAACCCCAGTACAGAGAGAAACAGCTAAAAGATAGCAATAGATAAAATGCAAATGCTATGCATGAGATCAAGGCTACAACCGAACACCGGGAGCCAAAGGATTCCAAAGATAGCCAACAAACTGGAATCAGGTGCCAAGATATGAGGTGTGAGAGCTACTCACTCCGCCCACATCAATACTCAACCTGTTGTAGCCCAACCCATAAGGTGTGAGAGCTACTCACTCCGCTCACGGTGGCCAACCATACCAGCAGGGAGAATAAACGCGTGAGGTTTGGGAGCTACCCACTCCGCTCACAAATCTGCACCCTAGCACATACAATTCAAACAATGCAAGGCACGGCAACAATAGAGATCTGCATGCAACGAGTATAATGCGTGTATGCATAAAACAGAAAGCAGTAAACACTGAATAGCATACACGAACAACACAACAGCAAGCACAACACTCATCCATGAAAAATCTCAACGCTGTAACCAGCTCAACATCCTTACCTAGATACTCTGTGCAACAATTACCACACACGGAGTCCCGAGAAATCTGATATGTAACCTGAACGAAGCCTCAAAGAACAATACTCAAGGGACGCTAAACACAGAATGCACGAATGGAAGCTACAACCCAAACCAGCGATTATCCTTCCCTTCTACACAGCGTAGAGCTCAATTAAAAGCTTAAAGTAAGATCTCATCACTTACACAAAGAGCTACCTGAAAACAGCGAACGCACGGCTACTGGTGCTGCTTCGCGATTCTGCTTCCAGCCAACTACAACTTCCAAAAGTGGTATATAATGAAGCACCTTCACGAGAGGAGTCCAACGCTACCTCAATCGTTCAAAACAACGACCGGAAACGACGGGAATCGTCGGAGAAAAGCTACGGTGAACAGTGCTTGGGGTTCGCGACAGACCCTCTTACGTCAGCAGATCTCACTAGCGCTAGGCCAAACGGCGTCGTACCAACTAATCTAAACGACGACGTTTTGCACTCGCTACTAAAACACGGTGGCTGACTTCTAAACAGTACTAGCACTAACAGATTTCTCCTATTTGATCAGATCTCTCCACAAATCTGAATTCTTAAAATTCGATTAATTCCACAACTTAATATTTTCTAAATTTCGGGTCTCACATTCCTCCCCCACTAAAACAGGATTTCGTCCTCGAAATCAAACAACAATTCCGAAACAAAACAACAAAAAATCAAAACAGAAATTACCTATTACATAGCCAAGTGTTCAAGATAACTGAGCAAACAACAAGCAACAACTAGGGAAAAGAACAACCAAAAACTAACCAACTACTGGAATCTGATACAACATCACTCAAACAGATGCGGCCACTCACGCTGCATCTTATCTTCCAGCTCCCAGGTAGCTTCTTCCCTACCATGCTTGCTCCATTGCACCATTACCAAAGGAATGGTTTTATTCCTCAACTGTTTCTCTTTTCTGTCTAGAATTTGCAAGGGATACTCCACATAGTTCAACGTCTGATCTAGCTCAACCTCGTCAGTTCTCAGTACATGAGACGGATCTGGCTCATACTTCCTCAACATGTAAACATGAAAGAGATCATGTAGAGAAGACAATTCTGGTGGCAACAACAGCCGATACGCCAAATGGCCAATCCTCTCAACGATCTCATACGGTCCAACATAACGAGGGGATAACTTTCCCTTGTGTCCAAAACGCATAACACTTCTGAATAGAGAAACTTTAAGGAACACCTGATCACCAACCTGAAACTCTAGAGGTCTACGCCTCTTATTAGCATAACTGGCTTGGAGATCCTGGGCAGCTTTCATCCGCTGTCGAATCAGATCCACATGATCCTTCATCTGCTGCACAAAGTCTGGGGCAGATAACTGCTTCTCCACCACTTATTCCCATCATACAGGCGATCTGCACTTTCTGCCATACAAAGCCTCGAACGGCGCCATGCCAATTGTCACTTGGTAGCTGTTATTGTAGGAAAATTCAACTAAAGACAACGCGTCTTGCCAGCTACCACCAAAATCATCATAACAGCTCTCAACATATCTTCCAACGTCTGGATAGTTCTCTCAGATTGACCATCTGCTTGGGGGTGATACGCTGTGCTCATAGCCAATCTGGTACCCAAAGCTGCTTGCAAACTCTTCCAAAACCTGGAAGTAAACCTTGGATCTCAGTCAGAGACAATCGAAACAGGCACACCATGCAATCTGACCACAAAATCGACGTACAGTTTTGCCATTTTCTTCAATGAGAACGTCATTCCATAGGGAATAAAATGTGCAGACTTCGACAATCTGTCGATTACAACCCAAATCGCATCACAACCTCTGCTGGAACGAGGCAAATGCGTAACAAAATCCATTGCTATGTTCTCGCAATTCCATTGGGGCACTTCCAAACTCTGCAACAGACCACCAGGTCTCATCCTCTCAGCCTTAACCTGCTGTTAGTTCAAGCAACGAGCAACGAATCCAGCAACGTCGGTCTTCAAACCAGCCCACCAGAAGTGCGGCTTCAACGCATGGTACATCTTCCGTGCACCAGGATGGACACTGTGTCTACTGCAATGCGCTTCTCTAAGGATCTCCTCCCGAAGATCTATCAGATTAGGCACAACCAACCGACCACGGAAACGCAAACAACCATCAGACGAAACAAAATAGTCCTCAAGTTGACCAGCCCTGACCTTCAACTTCAACTCGTGGATGGAAGGATCTGTCCTTTGAGCGGCTCTAATGCTCGAAATGATCTGTGGCTCAACTTGGAAAAAAGAAACCACCACATAGTCCTCAGCCGGGTAAAACCTCCAACCAGTAGTGCTAAGATGCTCACAGTCCTTAGAAATATACAGCGACGCAAGCATCTTTTCCGGAGTCTTCCTGCTCAACGCATCAGCCACTATGTTAACTTTCCCAGGCTGGTACTTGATCTCACAATAAAAATCCTTCAACAGCTCCATCCACCTACACTGTCTCATATTCAAGTCAGGATGCGAAAACAGATACTGCAAACTCTTGTGGTCTGAATACACCACAAACTGCTCGCCATACAGATACTGGCTCCAAATATTCAACGCAAAGACCACAACTGCTAGCTCCAAATCATGAACTGGATAACGAGTCTCATGCGGTTTCAGCTGCCATGAAGCATACGCAATGACTCGACCATGCTGCATCAACACACAGCCCAATCCATTGAGCGAAGCATCAGAAAAAACGACGAAGCCAACTGAACCAGACGGCAAAGCCAATACAGGCGCAGTAGTAAACTTCTCCTTGAGCAATTGAAAAGCATTCTCGCATTGCTCAGTCCAAACAAATCGTTTGTCTTTCTGAGTCAACTGAGTCATCGGCCTAGCTATACTAGAGAAACGCTCTATAAAACGACGGTAATAGCCAGCCAGACCAAAGAAACTACGAACCTCAGATACATTCCTAGGTCGCTCCCAGTTCAAAACAGCATCAACCTTACTGGGATCCACAGAAATGCCATCCGCTGAAATTACATGACCCAAAAACACGACTCTATCCAACCAGAACTCGCATTTAGAGAATTTAGCATACAGCTGCGAGTCTCTCAACGTCTGAAGGACAACTCTCAAATGCTCCTTATGCTCCAAAGGAGTCTTCGAATAGACAAAGATGTCGTCGATGAACACTATCACAAACTGATCTATAAACTCACGAAGACTCGGTTCATCAAATCCATGAAGACTGCAGGGTCATTTGTCAATCCGAACAGCATCACCAGAAACTCAAAGTGCCCGTACCTAGTACGAAAAGAAGTCTTCGCAACATCTTGAGCTCTAACTCTCAACTGATGGTACCCTGAACGTAGATCGATCTTCGAATATACAGCAGAACCTTGCAACTGGTCAAACAAGTCATCGATCCTCGGCAACGGGTACTTATTCTTAACAGTAACATTGTTCAGCTGACGGAAGTCAATGCACATTCTCATTGTGCCATCCTTCTTCTTGACAAACAAAATAGGCTCTCCCCACGGCGACATGCTAGGTCTAATAAAACCTTTCTCTAGCAAATCATCCAGTTTCACCTTGAGCTCTCTCAACTCAGCAGGCGCTAAACGATATGGTGCACGTGAATCGGAGCTGTGCCAGGCACCAACTCAATGCTAAAGTCAATCTCCCTCCTCGGAGGAAAACCAGGAATCGCCTCCGGAAACACATCAGGAAAATGACGCACCACAGGAACGTCGCTGAACTGCACATGCGAAGAAGAAGATGCATCCAACGCGTAAATCACAAAACCAGCATTTTCCGCCGACAACAAGCTGAACATCTCCATCGCTGAGATCAACGGAATCTTCGACTGGGAATCAGCACAGTAGAAATTCCATTTCTCACCGGACTGAGGACTAAAACGAAGATCCCATGGAAACAATCCACGGAGGCCATATAACTGGACAACATGTCGATTCCCACTATGCAGTCAAAATCCCACAACATCAAATGAATCAAATTCGCTATCAACACATGCTCACCAAACTTCAGAACACCATTCAACAAAACCTCTTGGGAGTACAAGCTCGCACCGCCAGGAGTAGAAACAGACACAACATCGCGCAAAGAAGTGGTATGCAGACCATGCTCGACCACAAATGTATCAGAAATAAACGAATGCGATGCGATAGTGTCAAACAACACTCGTGCAGGAAAATCAAAGACAAAACAGATACCTGTAATCACTCCAATGGGCGTGCCCTCCTCTTGCTCCCTATTAATGACGTTCGCTTGAGCATGTTGGGGTCCAGAGAAATGCTGCTGAGACGACTTTCCAAAACGCGATGGACCAGGCTGCTGGAATGGCCTGAACTACGTCTCTCCAACCCTAGGTTGCGGGAACTGAGGGGAAAGACCCCTAGATGATCCTCCTCGACCCTGAGGTGGGGCTGCGGCTTTCTGCGATCCAGCTGACGGACACACTCTCGCATAGTCCAGACTTTTTCTTAAACTGATGGCCACGAGGTCGGAACCTCTGGCGGCCAGACTGCTGAGCCAATTGCTGCTGCTGCTGCTGGGGTTGATGAGCTGACTGCGAAGACTGAGAAGACTGCGCTCCCTGAACAGCGGGACGACCACCCTGAGCACCCTGAGGCCTAGCACGCGACCTCCGGCTCCGCAGACCTTCCTCAATATCGATTTTATTGTCCACTGCTTCAGCATAACTCTTCGGTTTGCTCCTCAGCACCATCGAATACAGCTCTTCGTTCAAACCCTCAATAAACTTAGTCCTCTTGGCCCTCTCCCGGCCAGCAACATGCGGGACATACGCCAACAGAGAAGAAAAACTACGGGCATACTCTCTAACAGACATCATACCTTGCTCTAAATGATCGAACTCTCGCTCTCGAGTGTTCACGTACGACTCCGGGACGTACTCCTGCCGGAAGGCAACACAAAATCTATCCCAAGAAATCTCCACACCGATCTCCTCTAGCGTCCTCAAAGCGCCACGCCACCAACGATCTGCACTCTTCCTCAGCTGGAAGGTCGCCAAACTCAACCGAAGCACATCATCATACTGAACACGATCGAACAAACCAGTGATGTGTCGTAGCCACAAATCCGCATCCTCGCTAGACTCGTCACCGTTGAAAATCTGGGGGCTCATCCTTTGGAACCTAGCCATCACAATCTCCATGCTCTCCACACGGGTTGTCAAGTCGTCAACTTCATCCTCCACTCGCCTATCGCGACCACGGGAAGTGAAACTACGCTGATCCTAGTTCTGACCTACAGACTCGTCCTGAAACTGCCCTATACCTCTACCCCTACGTCTAGGCGGCATCTACGAAGGCACTAAACAGGATAAGGTAACACAGAACAAGTACAGAATAGATAGCACATATCACACAAACAATATGCAGCACATAAATCACATATTCAAGCACAAACAACACACAACACTGTGTCTAGACTCAAGTGTGATCAAAGAAATCGAGCTTATCCCTGCTTAAGGTCTGATACCAAAACTATCAGGCCTCGTGCTCACATCTGAGATAAACCATGCAAAAACAAGCGGAAGCAACTAAAAAGTGGTTAAACTTTTTTCTTTTGGCCTGACTGAAAGATAATATAATTTAAAATACAGCAACACTCAAAATATATCCCAGTTTACACAAAACAAGCAAAGGCTACAAGCCAAAGTAAAACAGTACAGTACGAACACAATCGAATACAACAAAGCACAGGGCATCCCCTGGCTAACAGTACTGATACATATATACTATACTAACTGGGACACTCTATCCTCCACCGAGGGCTCTTCCAGATGGACTAAAACCACGACCAGCTGTTGTCAGGCCTCGTGCTCTAAACAGAGTAAAAACATACCAACACATGCGGAAGCTACTAAAAAGCGGGTAAAATTTTCGCTTTTGGCCTCACGAGTTAAAACAATATAATTTAAAATAATACGATACTTAAAATAGATCCCAGTTTACTAAAATCACCACAACAATAACAGTATAGCATAAAACAAGTATCAGACTCCAACAATCAAATACACCAACGAAGCACAGGGCATCTCCCCGGCTAACTGGACCGATACATATAAATATGCTATACGCTACTGGGATACTCTAACCACCTCCTGGGGCACCTCCAGCTGGCTAAAACCACGACCAGCTGTAAAACCTGGGTTTCCTGAAAACAACACAACAAGGAAAACAACCAAGCCCCAGAGGGACATGGGGTCAAACCCCAGTACGGAGAGCAACTATAAAACAACAGTAAACAGCAAGAATGAAATGCAGATGCTATGCATGAGAAAGGA
>KQ999346.1:13693-31982 GCA_001598015.1 Dorcoceras hygrometricum | reverse complement strand
GTATACACCACATAACCAACAGTCATCTCACAAAACAGCAGCCAGCAATAGCCATCTCACAAATTATCCAAGCCATAACATCGCTGTATTAAGCTCCAATCCGTACCTTAATTCCTAGCACAATTACCACAATCAAAGGTCCCGAGAAAGCTGAACAACAACCTGTAAAAGCATACAGGGGCATAAATCATCGGGACTCAAATACACAGAATGTACTGCCGGGAGTTACAACTCAACCAGCGATCAATCCCATCAATACCACTTAACAGGGAGCTTAATCAACTTACTAAAGCTAAGATCTTACAACAATTTGAAGCTACCTGCTCACAGCGAACACACGGCCAAGACAGTAACTTCGCGACCTCGCTCTAGCTAACAACAGCCTCCAAGAATGGTATAGAAAGGAAGAGCTTCTCGAGAGGAGTACAACGCTACCTCGAACAAGCAAAACAACCACCGAGAACGACGGGAATTGTCGGAGAAAATCTACGGTGAACAGTGCTCTAGGGTTCGAGAAACATAGAACGAATGTCGGGGAAAATATTCTAAGTATGGGATCTGATATCTCAAACGAAGACCAAGTCTTCCTATATATAAATCCCACAGCTGCTGAAATCTGATTAAAAATCCACCGACATAACCAGCAGGTACCAACAACCATCGGCTGGTCGAACCCCTCAGTGCATAATCCCAAACACACAAAACGACGTCGTAGGACACTACCTACGACTGGTTCTCAACCAAAAGCTGGACAACCAGACGACTGGTTTAAGCATCGCGGGAAATTCCTCCAAAAGCTGGTACCAGCTGCATCATATAAAACGCAGCGTTGCAAATAGTCAAACGGCGTCGCACAGCTGACGTCATCAAATCTGGTCGCTAACTCTCTCTCAAAACCAGCTGCAAGCTACAGAAGAGTTGACCAGCGTTGACGTCTGGAAATCGAATATATGCATCGAATGGTTCCTTAGCGCTAACCAAACGACGACGTTTCCTCCTCGCGCTACAGGGATGTTGACCCGCGTTGACCACTGCTTCGGCTGAACAACCAGCAGGCACACACACACGCGATCAAATCTCACGCTAGCGCTACACCAAAACGACGTCGCTCCAACTTATTCAAACGACACCGTATCCAACCCCATACAAATTCACGCTAAGGCAACGGCTGATATTACAAGAGCTACCAGATCTCTCCAAACAACGGCGTTTCATGATCCTGCGTTACCAAAACACGTTGCGACTGGTTTTCACTATTCAACCAGCTTTCACCAGAAACCACTTTCACCCAAAAATCTCAAAAATACGAAAACTCCCAGAATTGTTCTAGGTGAGGAATTTGACCCAAAAACACAACTTAAACATTCAAACAGAGATATTAAGCCACCAATAATCTCTAAACCCCGATACATTCCAACAAATAATCTCTTATAAAATTTCAGGTCTCACATTTCTCCCCCACTAAAAAGGATTTCGTCCCCGAAATCAAACAACAATTCTGGCACAACAACACAGCAACAGCAAGATACAAAAAGAACTCGCCCAACACAAGGCCAAGAGTTCAAGATAACTGAGCAAACATATAACAACAACTAGGTAAGAAATACAACCAAAAGCTACAAACTACTGGAAATTTAGCTCAACAACTACTCAAACAGATGCGGCCACTCGCGCTGCATCTTTTCTCCAGTTCCCAAGTAGCTTCGTCCCTTCCATGTTTGCTCCACTTCACCATAACCAACGGAATGGTCTTATTTATCAGCTGTTTCTTTTCTGCAAGGGATATTCTTGATTTCTCAATGACTGATCTAGCTCAACCTCGTCAGTTCCAAGCACATGAGACGGATCTGACTCATACTGCCTCAACATGGAAACATGAAAGACATCATGTGGAGAAGACAACTCTGGCGGCAACAATAGCCGATACGCTAAAGGGCCAATCCTCTCAACAATCTCATACGGTCCAACGTAACGAGGGGCTAATTTTCCCTTGTGTCCGAAGCGCATAACACTGCGAAACGGAGAAACCTTGAGAAATACACGATCACCAACCTGAAACTCAAGAGGTCGACGCCTCTTATTCGCATAACTGGCTTGGCGATCATGGGCAGATTTCATCCGCTGTCTAATAAGATCCACATGATCTTTCATTTGCTGCACAAAGTCAGGGGTAGATAGATTCTTCTCCCCCACTTCTTCCCAACATACTGGCGATCTGCACTTTCTACCATATAAAGCCTCAAACGGCGCCATGCCAATCGTCACCTGATAGCTGTTATTGTAGGAAAACTCTACTAAAGACAACGCGTCTTGCCAGCTACCTCCAAAATCCAACACTACAGCTCGTAACATATCCTCCAACGTCTGGATAGTTCTATCAGATTGGCCATCTATCTGGGGGTGATAAGCGGTGCTCACCGCCAATCTGGTACCCAAAGCTGTTTACAAACTCTTCCAAAACCTGGAAGTAAACCTCGGATCTCCACTGTGAAGTCTAACCACAAAATCAACGTACAGCTTCGCCATCTTCTTCAACGAGAAGGTCATCCCATAGGGAATAAAATGTGCAGACTTCGACAAGCGGTCTATAACCACCCAAAGCATCGCATCCTCTGCTGGAACGAGGCAGATGCGTCACGAAATCCATAGGAATGTGCCTCCAATTCCATTGGGGCACTTCCAAACTCTGCAACAGACCATCAGGTCTCATCCTTTCGGCCTTAACCATCTGGAAATTCAAGCAACGAGCAACGAAACCAGCAACGTCGCTCTTCAGGCCAGCCCACTAGAAGTGCGGCTTCAAAGCATGGTACATCTTCCGTGCACCAGGATGAACACTATGTCTGCTACAGTGCACTTCCCGAAGGATCTCCTCCTTCAAATCAATCAAATTGGGCACCACCAACCTGCCCCGGAAACGCAAACAACCATCGGAAGAGACAGAATAATCCTCATGTTCGTCAGCCCTGACCTTCAACATCAACTCATGGATAGACGGATCAGTCCTCTGAGCTGCTCGAATGGTAGAAACAATCTGTGGCTCCACTTGGAACGATGAAACCACAACGCAATCCTCAGCCGGGTAGAATCTCCAACCCGTAGTGTTAAGATGCTCCTGATCCTTAGAGATGTACAACGAAGAAAGCATCTCACTAGCCTTCCTGCTCAAAGAATCGGCCACTACGTTCGACTTCCCAGGCTGGTACTTAATCTCGCAGTCAAACTCCTTTAGTAGCTCCATCCACCGACGTTGTCTCATGTTCAAATCGGGCTGCGAAAACAAATACTGCAAACTTTTGTGGTCGGAGTGCACCACAAGCTGCTCGCCATACAGGTAGTGACGCCAGATCTTCAACGCAAAGACCATCGCCGCTAACTCCAAATCATGGACTGGGTAACGAGTCTCGTGCGGTTTCAAATATCGCGAGGCATACGCAATGACTCGACCATTCTGCATCAAAACACAACCCAATCCATTGAGCGAAGTGTCAGAACAAACAACGAATCCACCTGTTCCAGACGGCAGAGCCAACACAGGCGCAGTAGTAAACTTTTCCTTAAGCAGTTGAAAAGCATTCTCGCACTGCTCAGTCCAAACAAAACGCTTGTCCTTCTGAGTCAATTGAGTCATCGGATTTGCTATACTTGAGAATCCCTCAATGAAGCGACGATAATAGCCAGCCAGACCCAAGAAACTGCGAATCTCGGAAACATTCCTGGGACGCTTCCAGTTCAGAATAGCATCAAGTCGATGAACACGATCACAAACTGATCAATAAACTCGTGGAAAACTCGGTTCATCAAATCCATAAAGACTGCAGGGGCATTAGTCAATCCAAACGGCATAACCAAAAACTCATAATGCCCGTACATCATACAAAAAGCAGTCTTCGCGACATCTTGTTCTCTCACTCTCAGCTGATGGTACCCAGAACGAAGATAAATCTTTGAATACACCGCAGAACCTTGCAACTGATCAAACAGATCATTGATTCTCGGCAACGGGTACTTGTTATTGACACTGGATTTATTCAACTGGCGAAAATCAATGCACATCCGCATTGAGCCATCCTTCTTCTTCACAAACAATATGGGCCCTCCCCACGGCGACATACTAGGTCGGATAAAACCTTTCTCAAGCAAATCATCTAACTGCACCTTGATTTCTCTCAACTCCACAGGCGCCAGATGATACGGAGCACGCGAAATCGGAGCTGTGCCAGGCACCAGCTCTATGCTGAAGTCAATCTCCCGCGAAACCAGGAATCTCCTCCGGGAACACTTCCGGGAAATGTCGCACCACGGGAACATCACTGAGCTGAACACGGGAAGAATAAGACGCATCTAAAGCGTAGATCATAAAGCCAGCATTCCTCAAAGACAACATGATAAACATCTCCATCGCTGAGACAAATGGGATCTTCGATCGAGAATCCTGGCCGTAGAAGTCCCACTTCTCGCCAGACAAAGGCCTAAAGCGCACAATACCATGGAAGCAGTCCACGGAGGCCCTATAGTTGGACAGCACATCCATCCCAACTATGCAATCGAAATCCCAAAGCATCAAACGGATCAAGTTTGCTAACAGGACATGCTCATCAAACCTCAACACACCATCCAACAAAACCTCCTGGGAGAACAAGCTCACACCGCCAGGGGTAGACACGGAAACAACATCGCACAATGAAATGGTACACAGACCATGCTCAACAACAAACGAATCAGAAATAAAGGCCCTATAGTTGGACAGCACATCCATCCCAACTATGCAATCGAAATCCCAAAGCATCAAACGGATCAAGTTTGCTAACAGGACATGCTCATCAAACCTCAACACACCATCCAACAAAACCTCCTGGGAGAACAAGCTCACACCGCCAGGGGTAGACACGGAAACAACATCGCACAATGAAATGGTACACAGACCATGCTCAACAACAAACGAATCAGAAATAAACGAATGCGATGCATCGGTGTCAAACAACACACGTGCAGGAAAATCAAAAACAAGGCAAGTACCTGCGATCACCGGACTAGGTGTCTCCTCGGCCTGCTCCCTAGTGATGGCATTAACCTGAGCATGCTGGGGTCCAGAGAAGAAAGGCTGAGACGACTATCCTAACCGCGACGGACCAGGCTACTGAAAAGGCCTAAACTGAGTCTCACCCAATCGGGGCTGCTGAAACTGCTGAGAACGGCCCCTAGACTGACCTCCACGACCCTGAGGCTGGGCAGCGGTCTGCTGTGATCCAGCTGACGGACACACTCTAGCAAAATGCCCGTACTGACCACAAAGGTTGCAAGAGCCCTGCACACCAACACACTGCGTAGACGGATGCTTTCCACCGAAAAAACCGCAAAACTCAGTCCGAGATCCACTCCTACTCGAACTGCCTGAACCAGAAGAGCCAGAACCCGATTTCTTCTTGAAATGTTGACCCCGGGGTCGAAACCTCTGACGGCCAGACTGCAGAGCCACCTGTGGCTGCTGCTGCTGCTGGGGCTGATAGGATGACTGGGAGGACTGTGAAGACTGCGCTCCCTGAATAGCAGGATGACCACCCGGCGCTGCCTGCTGCCTACGAGCACGACGACTACGCAAACCTTCCTCAATGTCGATGGCACTGTCCACAGCCTCAGCGTAAGTCTTGGGCTTACTAGTCAAAACCATCTGATACAACTCTTCATTCAAGCCCTCAAGAAATCGAGTCCGCTTGGCCCTCTCCCGGCCAGAAACATGGGGAACGTACGCCAACAGAGAAGCAAACTTCCTAGCATACTCCCGAACAGTCATGGAACCCTGCTCCAGATGGTCGAACTCCCGCTCACGGGCTTTCACATAAGACTCGGGTACATACTCCTGCCGGAAGGTCTCGCAAAAACTATCCCAAGAGATCCCAACACCGGTCTCCAACAAGGTACTCGAAGCGCCTCGCCACCAGTGCTCTGCAGCCTTCCTAAGCAAGAGAGCCGGTAAACTCAGCCGAATATCATCATCATACTGCACCCGATCAAAAAGACCAATGATGTTACGGAGCCACGAGTCCTCATCCTCACTGGACTCATCACCATTAAAGACTGGAGGGTTCATTCGCTTAAATCGTGCTATAACAACATCCATCCGCTCCACCGGGGGAGGCAAGTCACCAACTTCCTCCTCCTCCTCATTCTGTCCTGCTGATTCCTCAAACTTCCCCCTACCTCTACCACGACGTCTAGGCGGCATATACGAAAACACTCAATAGGATCAAGCAAAACAGAACAGATACAGCATAGAACACAGAAATATGCAGCACGTAATCACATAGTCAAGCACATGCAACACACAACATCGTGCCTAGACTCGAGTGTGATCAAAGGAATTGAGCTTATCCCAGCTTAAGCTCTGATACCAAAAATGTCAGGCCTCGTGCTCTAAATAGAGTAAAAACATACCAACACATGCGGAAGCTACTAAAAAGCTGGTAAAATTTTCGTTTTTGGCCTGACGAGTTAAAACAATATAATTTAAAATAATGCGATACTTAAAATAGATCCCAGTTTACTAAAATCACCACAACAATAAAAGTATAGCATAAAACAAGTATCAGACTCCAACAATCAAATACACCAACGAAGCACAGGGCATCTCCCCGGCTAACTGGACCGATACATATAAATATGTTATACGCTACTGGGATACTCTAACCACCTCCTGGGGCACCTCCAGCTGGGCTAAAACCACGACCAGCTGTAAAACCTGGGTTTCCTGAAAACAACACAACAAGGAAAACAACCAAGCCCCAGAGGGACATGGGGTCAAACCCCAGTACGGAGAGCAACTATAAACAGCAGTAAACAGCATGAATAAAATGCAGATGCTATGCATGAGGAAAGAAACAACAGCTCAACGGGATCTGCAACAGAATACGTGGACACGGTCAGTGTAGGACATGTGGGTGCTACCCACTCACCCCTACTCGCCCACCCTTACTAGACGCATCAACAACTCAACCTGCCGTTGCCTCGCCCATGAACTGTGGTAGTTAACCACTCGGCGCATGGTGGCTAACAAATCCCAGCAGGGAGATGAGAGTGCGGTATTGCCGCTCGCCCTCGCATCATGGTAAGTAAATAGAACAATAACAACGAAGCAATGGCTGCAAAAGCTGAACGGAGATGCAAATGCGTGTATGCAACATGATGGAATAACAAGCATATAAACATATGCGAAACAATAATAACATCAGCAAGTATACACCACATAACCAACAGTAATCTCACAAAACAGCAGCCAGCAATAGCCATCTCACAAATTATCCAAGCCATAACATCGCTGTATTACAAGCTCCAATCCGTACCTTTTACTTCTGTGTAATAATTACCACAACAAAGGTCCCGAGAAAGCTAAAAAACAACCTGTCAAAGCACACAAGGTGCATAAATCATCGGGACTCAAATACACAGAAGGTACTGCCGGGAGTTACAACTCAACCAGCGATCAATCCCATCAATACCACTTAACAGGGAGCTTAAATCAACTTACTAAAGCTAAGATCTTACAACAATTCGAAGCTACCTGCTCACAGCGAACACACGGCTAAGACAGTAACTTCGCGACCTCGCTCTAGCTAACAACAGCCTCCAAGAATGGTATAGAAAGGAAGAGCTTCTCGAGAGGAATCCAACGCTAC
The DNA here is from genome assembly GCA_001598015.1 of Dorcoceras hygrometricum. NCBI lineage: Eukaryota > Viridiplantae > Streptophyta > Magnoliopsida > Lamiales > Gesneriaceae > Dorcoceras > Dorcoceras hygrometricum. Next base: position 24,309 of record KQ999346.1, on the reverse strand, counting down.
CTCGAACAAGCAAAACAACCACCGAGAACGACAGGAATTGTCGGAGAAAAGCTACGGTGAACAGTGCTCTAGGGTTCGAGAAACAGATAACGAATGTCGGGGAAAATATTCTAAGTATGGGATCTGATATCTCAAACGAAGACCAATTCTTCCTATATATAAATCCCACGGCTGCTGAAATCTGATTAAAAATCCACGGACATTACCAGCAGGTACCAACAACCATCGGCTGGTCGAACCCCTCAATGCATAATCCCAAACACACAAAAGGACGTCGTAAGACACTACCTACGACTAGTTCTCAACCAAAAGCTGGACAACCAGACGACTGGTTTAAGCATCGCGGGAAATTCCTCCAAAAGCTGGTACCAGCTGCATCATATAAAACGCAGCGTTGCAATTAGTCAAAACGGCGTCGCACAGTTGACGTCATCAAATCTGGTCGCTAACTCTCTCTCAAAACCAGCTGCAAGCTACAGAAGAGTTGACCAGCGTTGACGTCTGGAAATCGAATATGCGCATCGACTGGTTCCTTAGCACTAACCAAACGACGACGTTTCCTACTCGTGCTACAGTGCTGTTGACCCGCGTTGACCTCTGCTTCGGCTGAACAACCAGCAGGCACACACACACGCGATTAAATCTCACACTAGCGCTACACCAAAACGACGTCGCTCCAACTTTTTCAACCGTATCCAACCCGATACAAATTCACGCTAAGGCAACGGCTGATATTACAAGAGCTACCAGATCTCTCCAAACGACGGTGTTGGATCTGTTTTTACAGATCCTGATTAAGTTTTGAATTACACAAAACCTATTATTGTGATTCTAACAATTCTAATTGAGTGTACAGATTCTAGCTAACGAAGAAGATGATCAGCAGCAACTATATCTATCCAGCAGTTGGTTCACGATTTTATCAATCAGCAGTTGGTTTGGTGTTTCATGGAATCGGCAGTTGAATTAGCGATGGAGACGTCCAGAGTTGATTCAGTTGTTCGTAATCAAGCGGAGGCCAAGATGAATCAGCTGGAGCATGATGAACCAGCTGAAACGACGACAACCAGCTGAAGAGCTTAAGTGCGAAGTGAACCAGCTGGTACAGGAATTGAGGAGCTTGCTGAAGCAAGAAGAAGAAGATTTCATTTATAAGTACTGTTGACGAATCTATCAACAGTCGCTATTCAAGAAGAAGAAGAAGCGTAGATGGAGCTGGAACGAAGAAGTTCAGCAGGAAGCTACAGTGTTCAGATGAAGATTCAGCAGATGAGAAGAGAGGCGCTAGTTATGAAATGAGCTGTGATGACATCAGCCTTGATGTCATCACAATCAGCAGATGAAGCAAAGCGCGAGAGGAGAAGCGACGTCGTGTTGAGATTCAGCAGATGGATTAGTTGTTGATGACGTCATCGGTGACGTCATCCAGACGCAAGAATCAGCAGGTAGCTTGCATCCAGACGCAAGAGGAAGCGACGTCGTAGAGGAGATCCAGTCGCAAGCTACAGTGCAATCAGCAGATGCTATTTGGAGATTAGCAATTGCAAAACGATGTCGTTTACATAAGTTGATACGACAGCGTTTTGCTCTTGCGCTAAAGATTCAGCAGGAAGACTTTGCGTTGTTATTTCAGCAGACGAAGCTACAGTGTCCAGTCGCAATGCAAAGACATCCAGTCGCAAGAAGATAAATCTATTATTGTTGAAGAAGATTTACAGACGCAGTATTTGATGAACCAGACGCAAGCAACAGCAGCATCCAGTCGAGAGCTCATATGAATCAGCTGTTGCTACTCAACCAGTCGCAAGCTTTGCATATCCAGTCGATTTGGTTCCCAGGCGCAAAGAATTGAAGAAGTAGCAAAGCGCAGCAGTCGTAGGAATATATCAGCAGCGAAGCAGTTGACGAATTATCATAGTTGGATGTCAACTGCTGAGCTTAATTCAAATGGCGAAAGCGACAGAAGCCTGCAAAAGAAAAGGATGCAAGTACTGTTCCCTTGTCAGTACTTTACAGAGGAGCGTTGCACCAAATTGGAAAGAAGACAAGATAGCCTTCTGAAGCGCTGAATAGTTTTGGAAGCTTTCCAACGGGAAGAAATTCTACAGAGGCTATATATTCGAGGCAACGCCATTGAAGAAGCGTTCGAGAAATTGGTCACTGTGAAGATATAGCAGAGAACTAGTCAATTGCACAGTGCACCAATAGAGGGAAATAGAGAGATAGACGAAGCAATCGACCGCCATTAGAGAAGAGCTTTTCACGAGTGTTGATTGCTGAGTCTAGATTAGCTTGTTAGAGCATGTCCCTCGTGTGTGAGAAAAACAGAGAGTTTGAGAGCTACAATGTATCAATCTCACACACCCGGATTCATTCACATCTGTTTGTGAATGAATCTCGAAATATGTTCACAGATCCCGTCCAAGCATGAAGACGTAAAACTCTTGTGTATGTAGTCAGTCACACAGTTGAGGCTGTTGTGCATTTGAGAAGTAGTGAATCCTTCCAAGGTGGAAGAAGGGGAGATGTAGGATGTTGATATCCGAACTTCCATAAACAAATACGCTGTGCTGAGTATCGTGTTCTTTAAGCTTTCTGTATTGCATATTTACTTAGCACGCATTGCACGTTTACAAATCAACACTTGCTTATACTTTAGCATGCGCATTAACAGTTCAGCACTTAGCATCGCATACAGTTAGCACACAAGCACATTGAATGGTCTTAAACAGATTTATGTTACACATAAATCTGTTTGAGTTGTTTTAAAATATAGGATTCAGTTCTGGTATTTTCCGCATGATTTTTAAATCATACCAGATCTGTCTCCGGTGCTCTGTTTATTATATTTGTTCAAGAACAACGAACTATTGCAGCTCCAGAGTTTTATCAGCAGCGAGCAAAATTTCGAAAGGTTTTTAACAAAGCGCTCTTGCTGCTGATCTCTTAGTGATCCTAATTATAAACGGACCAACAGACGGCGTTTCATGATCCTGCGTTACCAAAACACGTTGCGACTGGTTTTTACTATTCAACCAGCTTTCACCCAAAAATCTCAAAAATACGAAAACTCCCAAAATTGTTCTAGGTGAGGAATTTGACCCAAAAACACAACTTAAACATTCAAACAGAGATCTTAAGCCACCAAGAATCTCTAAACCCCGATACATTCCAAAAAATAATCTCTTATACAATTTCAGGTCTCACAGCTGTAAAACCTGAGATACCTGAAAACAAACAGGCAAACAAAACAAACCAAGCCCCAGAGGGACATTGGGGTCAAACCCCAGTACGGAGAGCAACAGCTGAAAGATAGCAATAAATAAAATGCAAATGCTATGCATGAGATCAAGGCTACAACCGAACACTGAGAGCCAAAGGATTCCAAAGATAGCCCAACAACTGGAATGAAGTGCCAAGATATGAGGTGTGAGAGCTACTCACTCCGCCCACATAAATACTCAACCTGCTGTGGCCCAACCCATAAGGTGTGAGAGCTACACACTCCGCTCACGGTGGCCAACCATACCAGCAGGGAAAATAAACGCGTGAGGTGTGGGAGCCACCCACTCCGCTCACAAATATGCACCCTAGCACATACAATTCAAACAATGCAAGGCACGGCAACAATAGAGATCTGCATGCAACGGGTATAATGCGTGTATGCATAAAACAGAAAGCAGTAAACACTGAATAGCATACACAAACAACACAACAGCAAGCACAACACTCATCCATGACAAATCTCAACGCTGTAACCAGCTCAACATCCGTACCTCGATATTCTGTGACCCGAGAAATCTGATATGTAACCTGAACAAAGCAACAAAGCATAACTCTCAAGGGACGCTAAACACATAATGCACGAATGGAAGCTACAACCCAAACCAGCGATTATCCTTACCTTCTACACAACGTAGAGCTCAATTAAAAGCTTAAAGTATGATCTCATCAATTACACAAAGCGCTACCTGAAAACAGCGAACGCACGGTTACTGGTGCTGCTTCGCGATTCTGCTTCCAGCCAACTACAGCTTCCAAAAGTGGTATAGGATGAAGCACCTTCACGAGATCAGTCCAACGCTACCTCAATCGTTCAAAACAACGACCGAAAATGACGGGAATTGTTGGAGAAAAGCTACGATGAACAGTGATTAGGGTTTGCGACAGAGATTGGGAAATCGATGAAAAATATTCTAAGTATGAGATCTCATTTAAAATCGAAGACCCAGCTTTCTATTAAATACACCACTCGACAGCTGATAGAAACAGGAACAGATTCCATCAACAACATCAGTTGTCACAACTAATATTCCCAACCAACTGCTGAAATCTCACACCAGCAGAGTCCTATCGCTAAACAGCGAAAAACTAAACAAAACGACGTCGCAGAGGGACACGTCACCTCGCTACCAACTTCTGATCAACAAACCAGCAGCTGAATAAAACAACGCAACAGCTGATCTCTCGCAACAGCTGAAATACGCGCTAACACACCAACTGCTGAAATCCACGTCAGCATTGCTGCTGCTTCCTACCAGAACGCAACAGCTGATATACCAACAGCTGACGTGATCGCTCAACTACATGAACGTTGACTCGCGTTGACATCTGTTGGTAGTAACAAACACACTTTCCCCAAGACATCTGCTCCCGCAAAATGGCGTCGCATCATGCCCGCGCCACATTAAACAGACCCTCTTACGTCAGCAGATCTCTCACTAGCGCTAGGCCAAACGGCATCGTACCAACTAATCTAAACGAAGACGTTTTGCACTCGCTACTAAAACACGTTGGCAGACTTCTAAACAGTACTAGCACTAACAGATTTCTCCTATTTGATCAGATCTATCCACAAATCTGAATTCTTAAAATCCGATTAATTCCACAACTTTATCTTTTCTAAATTTCGGGTCTCACATGTTGTACCACTAAACTCCTTCGATTTCTCTCTTCGAAACTTCTGTTAGGGGTCATCATGGTTGTTAGAGTAGATGCCCGACTAGCCAACTTGTGGCGTGTGGGTTTATAGACTCTTGTATGAAACAATCTTTATATATGATATTCGCATTTATTATATGGCGTTCTTTACTTTCATTGTATGTATGATGATTTACAATTGCGTTGAGTAAAGACCTAGAATGCACTAAAGCGTATGTTAGATGTGATAGTGGGTATGACGGCTATCATGAAACACATCTAATAGTCGCTGTGTGTTCTGAACATGTTCCTAGTCGATTGAGCCGTCAAAATGAGGATAAGGCCGCCCGAGTTTGAGACTAGTATCTGCGATGCGAAGTACCATGTTTCATTGGTAGGGAACATTGTGATGTTCTGAGCATGCAGATAGATAGTGACCTGGTGATCTATCGAACTACCCTCGTTCGTACTTTCCAAGTGGTTACCATTTGTCGAGTGGATAAGTCCGAAATCTTGGTTGTACTGATTAGTCCTCACGACTCGAAACGTCATTGAGACTCTACATGATAGGCGTCTCACTTTGACCCGTTTAACGACTCACTTGGGGTCACAAGGCGTCGGGATTGGGTGAGACCCCGATGCATGTAGGAGTCGATGCATCGTTGTCGAGGATTCACCGCTCGCAAACATGCGTGAATATCCTATGCTATCTGAGGGGATAATAGTGTATAAATCTCTGGCCAGAGTACTAGAAGTGTTTTAGGTAAATGTGTTTACCTAGTTACACTCGCGATGTCACTATTCGATCTCCAAGATGTATGCATAGCTATCGGATCTATAGCGACTCTCGATTTACCAATGGTCGTTGATCTGATCGAGATATATGGATTGAAAGGACCATAAAATGTACGCTAACCACGACCAACTGGTTCTTGCAGGCACTATCAGTGATACCTAGGGGATCATGGGGCGATGTTGCTAGACGCTCTTACCATGATCCGATGGGCAAGTCCGGAATTGTGATTCCGGAGCCGCAATGGTTGTGGGCCCACGGCTAGCTGTATCCCTGAACCATTGAGGGTCACACAAGTACTGGATTCGAGATTCCCGCACGGATACTCAGGTCAATGTGTTGAGCACGAGAAGAGGATTTTGGGTAATGCGACTTCCTAAAAGTCAATAGGGGTCAAACCGGGGTTTCCCGCTGTTTAGGGGCAAAATGGTCATTTTGCACTGGGGTTCTGAAAAATGGTTTTTCAGATCATAGTATTCAGTTTTGGAAACTGAGTCGATCGGTCCGATCTGATCGGCGATCGGAGTTACGGTGAAGTCTCGGTGATGGAGATGAAACGAATGTTCATCCGTTGGACCCGGGCCGTTGGCCGGATCCAAATCCATCACCTAGTCTATTTAATGTAGACTTATGACTTAACCTAATAATTCATTAAACACAAAACCCTAAACCTAGCAAGTAGCCACCCCTCCTCTCATCAATAGCCGCCGCCGCCGCCCTATTCGCCGGAAATTTGTTTCCGGCCAATTCGACGAGGAGAATCCGTCCGGGCAGATCTCACGCCTTCTAGTGCAGGGTGACGAAGGAGTCTCGTATCCGGTCGTGGACCGGATTGGCGTATCTACCGCAATCTACCGTGAAGAGCCGACGTTATTGTAACTACGGTTGGAGCCAGGCACAAGTGCCAGCAAGGTAGTGTTTTTGAACACCCTATGTATGACAATTGTTTTGTTATTACTCGTGTTGATCGTCTCCCAGCTGTTTATTTTCTGTTCTTCCACTGCCTAGACGGCGGGCGTGATCCGGATCCCCAACAGTGGTATCAGAGCCAGTGTTTTTCGGATCTGATCATACGATTATGCCATAATTGTATCTAATCTCTTAATTTTCAGAATTGGAAAATCGAAACTTTGATTCGGCCGCCGGGCCGCCGCCTTGCGCGGCGGCGCCTCTCTCCCAAGCGCATGAGCGCGCGCACTGGCGAGATTGTAGCGCGATGGCCGCGCGCGATGTGCGGCAGATGGTTGCTGCTTTGGCGATTGATTCGGCCGCCGGGCCGCCGCCTTGCGCGGCGGCGCCTCTCTCCCAAGCGCATGAGCGCGCGCACTGGCGAGATTGTAGCGCGATGGCCGCGCGCGATGTGCGGCAGATGGTTGCTGCTTTGGCGAGATGTTGTGCGGTGGAGGCTGCCCGATGGTGCGCTGGTTTTGCGCCAGTCCCTTGCATGTCGATGGGCGAGAAGTTGCGCGCTGGCCATGCGTTGGCCGCGCGGCGTCGCTTCCCTCGTCGCGCGCAAGGGGCGCAACTCGTGTCTCCATTGTGCGCCGCTGCTGGACGACCATGGCGCGACGGTGGCTGGACGAAGTGACGCTGCTGGAGGATGTGCGAGGCGTGCTGGTTGCGCACGATGCGCGCTGGTCGCGCGACGTCGCGCGCTGCGTCGTGCGCTGCCGCCGCGTTTTCGTGGTGGTGGCGCCGCCGTCGGCCGGCCGTCGCTCCGGCGAGTCTCCGACGAAGTCGTGACGGCTGGTCTGAATTCTTCTAGGGTTTGGTTCGGGCCTGTCCCAGGCAGCCCGTGAAGTTTTCGGGCCGGTATGCGATATCGGGCCCGGTTTTGATCGATTTTGAAATTTTAAGTTTTTGGGCCTAGAATTGTTTTAAGCCCAATATGATAAAATTAAAATTAGTAAAATGTGATTTTAATTATGAAATATGATTTTATAATGAAATATGATTTTGTTGATTAAAATTTGTTTTTATCGTCAAAATACGATTTTATTATAAAATGCGATTTCGTAATTAGTTTAAGCCCAATATGATAAAATTAAAATTAGTAAAATGTGATTTTAATTATGAAATATGATTTTATAATGAAATATGATTTTGTTGATTAAAATTTGTTTTTATCGTCAAAATACGATTTTATTATAAAATGCGATTTCGTAATTAGAATATGATTTTACGATAAATAATTAGATTATTTAAATTATGCATGTTAATTAGATTAATTGCATGATTGGGGTGATCGAGAGCCGTGCCCAATTTGTTAGGTGTATGCAATAGGTTTTATATGATTTCGGTTTTTAATATTTGATTATCATTTAAAGTGGGCCTGTTTGTGGCCCGTTCCCACCCCTTGATAAATGTATCCCTTATTTGTCATAGTATATTTAAATGTAAATTACTAGATTTAGTGGGAGTACATCCGAAGACGGTGGACGATGACGATCAAGATATTGAAGACCGAAGATCTGTAAAACCGGAAAGCTTTGTAATATGATTGCATTCCATATTGCATTACCCCTAGGATTGGACCCAGGTCCGTGGCTGGCAACCACGGACCGCATAGCTCTCGCGATCGATCATCCCAATGTTACTTTATATATGTTGATATATAGTTTAAATGAATCCGCATTTTGCATGTTTTAAATTAGATTTAAATATGCATGAGACCAAAATTTTTCAAAAATAAAATCCCTCGTTTTAAAAATGATTTAAAACTTATATCAAGATAAAATGTTTATTCTATAAACAAAAGGGTATTTAAAATTGTTTAAATTAACCCTACCTTCCATCAACAATGGGTGTACGTCGATGCTACCCATATACATGGCCCGGCTCATATTATTGAGGGGGTCATGTATGCCGGAAAGCTGTCCACGCCATTGACAACTGTTGTGAGTCAGCTGGAACTCCCTTTAACGTTGGCTCATATTATTGGGGACGTTAAGGGGACCGTCCTTCACGACTCAACATTGATGGGTCAATCTTGACACGTTATAGTAAACGGCGTCATATTATTGGGCCCTTACTGGACGTGAGGTGAATACATGGAGGTTGCACTGGCTGCAATCGGAAACTACCTTTTGGGGGTCATGGATGGCTGATATTATTCGGGTCCATGATCGCTTGATTGGGCTCCATGTACCCACTAAAGAAACCTGTTTTCTCGATTTCATTAGAGGGTGGTGAAATCGTTAAAATAGTGGGAGGGTAATTCATAAAACTAAATGACCATGTTTTATGTCTTAGCTTATGTCTTATATAGTTAGTAATGCATGTCTGTTTTCTTTTCAGTATAACTGCTATATAAAATGGTTTCGATCAAAAACCCGCTCGCTGATATACTGGATAGCAACAGTTTCACCGGTCTGAACTACCAAGACTGGCTCCGCAACCTTAATCTTGTATTGGCTTCGGAGAAGCTCCTCTATACGATAGAGAAGTGTCCTCCGGAGGAAACCCCTGCCGATATCAGCCCTGAGGAGCTGATCACGCTTAACCAATGGCGGGACGATGAGGTTAAAGCTCGATGCTATGTGATGGCATCGATGTCCAATGAAATGCAACGGCGCTTTGAGAAGACAAAGTATGCCTCTGCCATACTTTTTCATCTCAAGGAACTGTACGGGGAGAACTCTCGACATGAGAGGTTCACGGCTGTCAAGGAGCTGATGACGAGCCGCATACACGATGGGACTTCGGTCCGCGAGCATGGGGTTCGTATGATTGGGCTCGTTGAAAAGCTGTCGGGCCTTGATATCGCGCTTCCACACGAGCTGTCGGTGGATGTACTTCTCCTCTCTCTACCCGCTGCATTTGACCCCTTTGTGGTCAACTTCAACATGAACAAGCTGGAAGCCACCCTTGAAGAGGTGGTGAACATGCTTGTAGTGTTTGAGGGGACTATAAAGAAGGACAAACCCGTCCTCCTTCTGGGTTCTTCTTCCTCTGCGAAGAAGGGGCCCAGACACAAGAGCAAGAAGCGTTCTGCTCCTGCGAAGGAGGAAAAGTATGCCAAGAAGCCAAAGGCAAAGGCTTTTAAGCCAAACAAGAGCGAGGACGTTTGCCACCACTGCCACAAGGCTGGGCATTGGAGGAGGAACTGCAAGGAGTACCTCGAGCAGTTGCGAACTGCGAAAGGTATGTTCTATATTGAAATAAATATATCTCTAAATTCAACTTCTTGGGTACTTGATACCGGATGTGGATCTCATATCTGCAATGATTTGCAGGTGATGACAAGAAGTCGACGTCTTAGAGAGGGTGAGACCCACTTGAGGCTTGGCGATGGAGCAAGAGTTGCTACAGAAGCTATAGGAGATATTTATTTATTTCTGTCTTCAGATTTTAAGTTGTTGTTACGAGACGTTTTATTTGTTCCTGAATTGATTAAAAACATTATTTCTATTCCTATGCTTTATAGAGATGGATATTCTTGTATGTTTGCTAATTCGATTTGCAATATTTACAAGAATGAATGTTTAATTGGAATTGGGGAACGCGTAAACGATTTATACACCTTAAAATTAAAAGACGTTCCAACTCGCGATGTCGAAGCACACACAACAACGATTAAACGGAAACACGATAACTTGAACCCAGCACAACTTTGGCACGCTATGCTAGGTCACATTTCCCTAAGTAGGATGAACAAGTTAGTTAGGAGTGACCTGTTTGATCTGTCAGACATCAACTCCCTACCGACTTGTGAATCTTGTCTGAAATGAAAGATGACCAAGCAACCCTTCAAAACAACGATTAAACGGAAACACGATAACTTGAACCCAGCACAACTTTGGCACGCTAGGCTAGGTCACATTTCCCTAAGTAGGATGAACAAGCTAGTTTGGAGCGACTTGTTTGATCTGTCAGACGTCAACTCCCTACCGACTTGTGAATC
>KQ999346.1:0-10339 GCA_001598015.1 Dorcoceras hygrometricum | reverse complement strand
CCGATGGGCAAGTCCGGAATTGTGATTCCGGAGCCGCAATGGTTGTGGGCCCACGTCTAGCTGTATCTCTGAATCATTGAGGGTCACACAAGTACTGGATTCGAGATTCCCGCACGGATACTCAGCTCAATGTGTTGAGCACGAGAAGAGGATTTTGGGGAGTGCGACTTCCTAAAAGTAAACAGGGGTCAAACCGGGGTTTCCCGCTGTTGAGGGGCAAAATGGTCATTTTTCCGATGGGCAAGTCCGGAATTGTGATTCCGGAGCCGCAATGGTTGTGGGCCCACGTCTAGCTGTATCTCTGAATCATTGAGGGTCACACAAGTACTGGATTCGAGATTCCCGCACGGATACTCAGCTCAATGTGTTGAGCACGAGAAGAGGATTTTGGGGAGTGCGACTTCCTAAAAGTAAACAGGGGTCAAACCGGGGTTTCCCGCTGTTGAGGGGCAAAATGGTCATTTTGCACTGGTCTGAAAAATGGTTTTTCAGATCATAGTATTCAGTTTTGGAAACTGAGTCGATCGGTCCGATCTGATCGGCGATCGGAGTTACGGTGAAGTCTCGGTGATGGAGATGAAACGAATGTTCATCCGTTGGACCCGGGCCCGTTGGGCCGGATCCAAATCCAACACCTAGTCTATTTAATGTAGACTTATGACTTAACCTAATAATTCATTAAACACAAAACCCTAAACCTAGCAAGTAGCCGCCCCTCCTCTCCTCAATAGCCGCCGCCGCCGCTTTGCGCTGCCGCCACCGCCCTCTTCGCAGGAAATTTGTTTCCGGCCAATTCGACGAGGAGAATCTGTTAGGACAACATTTATAAGTTTTGGTGATAACAAAAATAAGACAAGATGCTATTGGACAATCGGTTGTCGCAGGAGTATATTTTTCTACAGTAGCAAAGTCTGCAGTTGGAGTATTCGTGAGATTTCAGCAGATGGTATTCGATCAGCAGTTGAACGGTTTGAGTAGTTCAGCAGATAGATTCTTCAAGAGCAATCAGCAGATGTTGTTGTCTCGACCAGCGAGTACAGTTTTGTGTTTTCAGCGTGTTTTGCTAAGAAGTCTAAACGACAGCATTTTGATAAGTTAGAACGACGTCGTTGAAGTGCACAGTTTCGTATCAGCAGATGAAGTAATCAGCAGATACTTTGTTGAAGAAGTTCAGCAGTTGGTTAAGTCTATTTGTTGAAGATTGCGATACGACAGCGTTTGGTTAAGTTGGAGCGACAGCGTTTTGATTGATTCAGCAGAAGCGTTCTTTTGACAAACCAGCAGTTGGCTACTTAGTGTTAACTAGCAGATGTATTTTAAGATAGCAAAACGGCGTCACTTGATTAATTTTACACGACATCGTTTTATTGCTAAAGGAATCAGCAGATGGAAAAACGCATATGCATATCAGCAGATGAATTCTTCCAAGCGTTTTTCCAGTCGAAGTTTTTTACAACGACGATGGATGTAAGTGCTGATTTTCAAAGTAATTTCAGGCGCAAGCTCTAAGTGTTTTGAAATACGATCGTTTGCTCAAAAGGAAAAGATTTGTACGATCGTACAGTTGCCTGGAATGAAGGAAACAATTTAGGTACTATTTTGGGTGAATAGTACAGTGTACAGTGGCCGTTTCTCTATGCTTACACAAAAATGGAAAGAAGACAAATTGTCTCTGTGGATGAGCGTTTGACCTTGCAGTAGAGCAGGATTTACGGTGTACTATTTTGGCAGTAATTCAAACGGGATTTATTTCCTTTGGAGATTTAATATGACCGTTGCAGTCGAAGACTATAAATATCAGCAGCGGTGTTGAAGAAATATACTTCGCTTATTATCTTTGCTGTAACGCTGCCAAAATTCAAACAGAGCTTTCACTTCGTTGATATTTCAAAAAGCTCAAGACTCGAAGAACTTATTATTTGATCTTTATTAGAAAAACATTCGAGTCAATCTTCTGGTTGTTCTTTGTTGATACCAGAAGATATTTACAGTCTCTAGTTTCGTGTTTTCATTGATATATTCATTGAGTCTGTAAACGAACTGTCTATTCAAAGAAGTTCGTAAAACGTTCAAAGCATTGTAAAAATCAGCAGCGAAGTCTGCGTGAAGTTTGTAAAGCGCTAGGAGTTCTCGTAGCTGCGGGTTACGGGATCGGGTGATTGTAGAAAGGCTACTCTCATCAAAGTCTTTTAGTGCTACCTTCCGAGGAGGAAGAAGGGGAGACGTAGGATATTGATATCCTAACTTCCAGAAAACTCTCGACTCAATCTCTTATTTACGCATTTATTTTGTGTTTGCGCATTGTTCATTGTTCACAAACCAATCGGCATATTTCCGCACATATTTTGTTGGCTGAGAAGTTTGCATAAAACTGAGATCCAAACTTTTTAAAAGAACTTTGAAATAGAAAAATCGAAGGAGTTCATTCAACCCCCCCCCTTCTGAACTCCTATTTGCTTAGTGATCCTATTTCCGGGACCATCAGAATCCGTCCACGCAGATCTCGTCACGCCTTCTAGTGCAGGGTGACGAAGGAGTCTCGTATCCGGTCTTGGACCGGATTGGCGATATCTACCGCAATCTACCGTGAAGAGCTGACGTTATTGTAACTACGGTTGGAGCCAGGCACAAGTGCCAGCAAGGTAGTGTTTTTGAACACCCTATGTATGACAATTGTTTTGTTATTACTCGTGTTGATCGTCTCCCGGCTGTTTATTTTCTGTTCTTCCGCTGCCTAGCCGGGGGGCGTGATCCGGATCCCCAACATTGGTTTGGTCCCCTACTTCTAGAAGATTGGCCATTGCCTCTGCCGGTTTGTTCTACCAACAACCTTATGAGTTGGGTAATACTAGCGTTACTGTTGGGGCTGGTTTTTTATAAGAGAATATTTCTTCTACCTCTTCCTCGGCCAGACATCTTAATCTATAGCCCATAATCCACCACGAATGAACATCAGAACATGTTAAGTTAAAAATACAAATGCTCTGAAACATAAAATAAAACTCACAGCTCTGGAGAAACTGTTGATGAAATCTGTTGCAACCGGAGGTGTGTGTGTTTATCTCAGGACCATGCTCTGATACCAAGTTGTGATGCCCAAGCCCATGGGCATCAACGGATTTGAGTTGAATCGAAAGAACAAAAGGAAAAGAAGGGCTGAATGATAATTATTGTAAGTTGTATTTCTTATAACATAAAAAAATCGAAATAAAAACACAATTGGCGCCAAATAATAGCTGAAACATCTGGATAACAGATTTTATGTAAATAGCAGAGTGCGATTTTACAACTACTGGAATTCTATATGAACTCTCTGTTGTTGTAATTGATCTTAATACAGATTTGACAAAAGATCAAAAACAACAATACTAGTAACTATGGACACGGAAACGTCGGCCTTCGATAAACACAACACCATAGCTGGATCAGCTCCCGTCGTCCGTCTGCCCCAGATCTGTCTCACCTGCACCATAAAATCTAGTGAGCCTAAGGGCTCGGCAAGTAAACTCTGAGAGTAACAAAATCATTTAATGTAGGCAGACGCAGTATCATAAAATAACATGGTTTAAAGGAAGGAATTTAAACATAAACTTATTTCGTAAAGTCAGATTTGGGAAAAAGACCCAGATATCATCTATATTTTTCGTTGACTTATGGCTTAGAAGCTCTCCTTAGGTCCGTAGGCGCTTGATCAAGCTACTTCTGAATTCAGTTTCTATATGGCGTGAAGCCCAATATGAAGGGGCAACAGACACTCTCGACAGCTGCTCACTCTTCTAAGTTGACCGTCTGTTATCTATGCCATAAATCTTTCAAAAGTTAACATTTCTTTCTTTAAACAAACATTTGATCGAAATCAGATCAACATTTATCGGGATTCACTTCTTTAAAATCTCATTTCTCTTAAAAACTTCACTGAGCGACAGATTTGACTACTGGAAACTTATTACTGGGTCGAAAACAGATTTGGCTAACAGAAACAGTACTCGGATACAAATCAGATCTTAGTAATAGAAACAGATTTGACAATCGAGATGGTATCGCTAACGTTAAAACAAATGTGACTATGGAAACGGGGTCGTTAGCGTGAAACGGACTTGGCTATTAAAATTGGAGCTCTAGCGTTGAAGCAAATTAGTTATAGAATAGTAACTCTAGCATGAAACAGATTTGGCTTCAGCGTCGGTATCTCTAGCGGGAAAACAGATTTGACTGTAGAAAATAGTGTTTAGGTACGAAACATACTTCAGATATGGGAAACAGATTTGACATGAAAAATCAGATTTGACTATAGAATCATGTCGCTAGCGTAGAAAAACAGATTTGACTATTGAACTAGTGCTGCAGCATCACGAACGACATCCAAAGATACCAGTTCTGCCTATTAAACCAGAAAAATCCTGATTTAACCAGCATCGCCGATTACTTGGAGTCAAGTCCAGACACCGTCATTCACCAGAAATAAGAACTTCATAATCGTATACTAAAACTAGAATCTGTACTGCTCAATGTTTAAAAACAACATCAATATCTGTGTGAAAACATGAGATTTTTAAAACAAAAAGACAATATTGTGAACCCGATCTTTCATTTTCATAACCAAGCATGAACATAAACATATCTATATCTTGGACATAAACAGGCAAGCAAACACAGAACTGGGAAAAAACAATATATGCTTTATTGGTGTAGCAAAGAACGGCTTTTACTTGCCATAGACTGGAAATACAAAGACAGCAGGTTTCTTGCAGGCAATCTCCTCAAGCACTAACGACGAGCTCCTGAATATTTTTGAGAGAATGAAAGAAAATCCTTTTGCAGTAAAATGAGCTCAACTTCCCGTAGACAATCATATAAGGGAGCATGATTGGTAGCAGGTAAACATACTCGAGTAGGCATGGGATATCTTACCAACTATTTGTCCTTTTTGAAAGATTTGTAAAAATCTCCTTACCACTGTTTAAATTTTGGAAATTTTCCAAAAGATTTTGAAAATACAAATTGCTCATTTAAAAGCATTTTCGAACGAAATCTGAAATCTCTCACGTCTTATGCTTGGGACGAAATCTTTTTTGAAAGATTTGTAAAAATCTCCTTACCACTGTTTAAATTTTGGAAATTTTCCAAAAGATTTTGAAAATACAAATTGCTCATTTAAAAGCATTTTCGAACGAAATCTGAAATCTCTCACGTCTTATGCTTGGGACGAAATCTGCCTGGAAACCTTCAGCGTCGTATCTCAAAATCTGAAATGAAGATATCATCTTTTTAAATACATAACATGAACTTAAGCTGAAATCTGAACATGGAAATATCAACATGGCCCTAAAAAAATGAAAGGGTTCATAAATGTGGTCCTATGGATTTCAGGGCGCTAAATTTAGTCTCTCTGGCGATTTACAATTTCAATCTCTCAACTCTCGGGATAATATATTTCAAGTCTCAATCCTTTTGATATCCCAGCTTTCAAATCCGAAGAACAATCTTTTAAGATTTTCATCAGAAATCAATCTTCGAGATATTTCCTTCTGGTTTACATTAGCCAAATATTCTTATTGTTCAAGAAACCAGAATTTTACAAACTCTTTTTGTGTTGCATTCATTGATATATTTTCAGATCATAGTCTGTAACAAACTTTCTATTTCAAGCAGTTCGAAAATTAGTTTAATTGTATTCTGCAGAGGATTCTGCATAGTATTTGGGTGCTAGGAGTTCACTGTAAGCGAGGCTTAAGTGAGTGGGTGGTTGCAGAAGCTATAAACATCAAAGTATTCTAGTGGAACCTTCCTGAACAGGAAGAAGGGGAGACGTAGGATCTTGAGATCCGAACTTCCAAAAACAAACAATTGACCATATCTATTAACATTACTTGTATCATTATTTATTTATTGTTCACTGTTTAATCGGTTTATTTCCGCACATTATTGTTAACCGAGAAAACAGAATTTTAACTGAGAGCCTCAAATCTGGTCACTCATCTTTGAGTTAAGCACAGACTTTAAAATTGTTTTAAAAGGATTTGAAATATAAAAACCGAAGGAGTTCATTCAACCCCCCCCCTATGAACTCCTGGGCTTATTTTATCTCTATTTTCGATCATATTGATCCTATCAATTGGTATCAGAGCCTTGTCATATCAGTTATTGAACAGTCTGATCTTTTGTGCTTATATTCAAATGTGTCTACTTCTCACAATAAAATTCCTATTTTTTCTAAGGAGGAGTATGATGAATGGAAGATCAGGATGCAAGCCCATCTAGCAGCCCAAGCTGATGATATGTGGTTCGTCATAACAGATGGACGCATGAAGATTATGAAGGCCAACACGACCATGGCTATTATAGCTGGTGCTCCGCAGTGGATAGAAAAGACCAGACTTGAGTACACTCCAGAAGACAAGAAGAAAGAGAATCTGGACAATGTAGCAAAGGACATATTCTACAAGACGTTGGACAAAAATATGTTCAGAAAAATAAAGACTTGCACTACTGCAAAGGAGATTTGGGAAAATCTGACTCAAATCTGCGATTGGAATGATGAGACCAAGGAAAACAAGCTAACTGTTGTCCAGCAGAATATGAGTCAATCAAAATGAGAGAAGGATAGACCATGACTGAATTCGACGAGAGATTTTGTGATTGAGCTAACAAGTCTTGGAAAGGAGTACCCCAACAGAGAATTGGCTCTCAAAACCTTCACTAATGGAGTCTATTGGGCTGGTTCTATAGTGATGAGAGCACTGCCAAGAAATGGGATGTGAAGACGATGGTGATGTGAGAATCGAAAGATCTGAACAAGCTGGTACTCCACGATCTATTCGCAAATCTTAAAGCCTATGAGTTCGAGCTGGAAACCAGATCAGAGACTGGGCCATCAACCTCACAACCCACGAAGGCTCTTACTGCTATAGTATCAGAACAAAGCTCACCAAGCAAGACAGCAGAGCAAATATGCAACGACGTCATGTCCCTCTTCGTAAAGAAGCTTGGGAAATTTATGAGAAGATCTCACAACCCTTGTTTTAATTATAACAATGCACATAAATCTTAAAAGATTACTACTGATCAAAATTGTTATAACTGTTCAGACCAGGGAACTTTGAATCTGATTGCAACAGACCCAAGAAATAGGACAGATCGAATAAAGAAGATTAGCGGTCCACACAAATAAGAAGGAACAAATATGAGAAAAGGCCCAGAAAAAGAATAATCGAAAGGTGCTTGTTTGCTGAGGAGAGCAACATCAAATGGGCGGACTCAGATGCTGAAACAACCTCAAGAAGCTCATCTAGTGAGAGTGAGATGGAAGAAGTTCACTTCTTGATGGCAAACCAAATTATTGATAATGAGGTATTTGATTTCTCCAATATTGCATTTATACGATAGGACCTCATCACCGCACTAAATGAGATTGTCCATGAGTACAGATAACTATCTCAGACATTCGAGGAAATTAATACTGAAAATGGAAGTTTGAAAAATAGCAGCAGCAGAACCAAGCACTGCTCAGCTTGGGGAAACTGACAGTTTATAAACTGAGTTGAGTAAGCTGAAAATTGAGAATGATTCTTTGAGAATAAAGTCCTGTGAGCTCTCATCTGAAAATGAAAGATTAAATCAAGTGATGCGTTCCTGGACTAAGTCTTCAGTTTCCTTGAGTAAGCTTCATGAAACCCAGAAGCCATTAAATGACAAAACTGGCTTAGGTTTCAGATTTGGTGAAAGCAGCTCAGAGGAAACATGTAACGCCCCGAATCCAGAGTACGTGAGAATGAGTGCATGACTAGGGGAAAAATAATTTTAGATGATTACATGCCATTTTATGTGATTTGTTTATGATTTTTATGTTGCATGGTGTGCATGTCATGTTTTCAGCCTGTTTGAGTTACGGACGCATGGACAAGACTAGGGACGACCGAGATGAAAATAATTTAAGATTTTTAAGTTCTTAGATTTTTTAGAATAAATTTATTATTTTTAAGCCGCAAGTTTCCAAAAAAATTGGGGTTTTTATGATTATTTTGAAGGGGAACCCTTTTTCGTCTATATGGGGTGTTTTATTGGATTTTAAGGTGTTTTCAAATTTGAGAGGGCCTTTATTTCAAAAATTAGAAGTTTTAAAAGCTTGGTTTAGGGTTTTAATTAACTTGGAGACTTAAGTGAGGGGTAAGCATGTAAAAATCCCTTTTCTTTTCTTAATTAAGTCTTAGGGGTCACTTTTGGCACATTCATTCTTTTCAATTCCAACTCTAATTCAACCCTAGCCATATCCTCCACTCCCTACACCCTCAAAAACACACGTCCCACTTCCCCCTTCAAAGTTCGAAAATTTCAGATCTTTGGTGATCCCCGATCTCGTGTCTCCTACGTCGGTAACTCGCAGATCTACCTTTTCTCCAAATAAAGCATGTAATATCGATTATTTTTCTCACCATTAAGCCATATTAAACTGTTTTTAATGTTCAATGCATGAATTGTGTTTGATTTGTTTAGATCTATGCATAACGTTTGAGATTCATGCATGTTTCATAGTTTTCAAAACATATTTGATTCTTTTCTTGTGAAGCTTCGGTCATGGGAGATTCATGGGGCTAGGGTTAGGTCCAAGGGTGGTCAAGATAGTTAGTACATCGGTTAGGATCACGTAAGTCCAAACGGAAAGTGATTTGGTCAAGGAATTAATTTGTTATGAATTTTATGATCAGCATGTGTTCTGGCTTGTCGTCTGTGCATGATAGTAGATTTGTTGGGGTCGGGTAAGTCACTCTATGTAGGCTGCGTGGTCAAGGTTTATTTCAAGGGATATAGTATTGAGTTAGGGTGACATAGGTCCAAACGGGAATCATTTTGGTCAAAGAATGAATTTTTTATGAATTTTATGGCTAGCACATGTCTTGGTTGCAGTCTGCGCACGGGCAGTGGGTTTGCGGGCGTTAGGTTGGTCATGTACTGAATCGGTTTTGAGTTTCATTTGTTCCAGTGACTAGTATATTGAGGTATGGTGATGTGGGTCGAAATAGGTAGTGATTTGGTTAAGAAATGGATTTGTAATGGTTTTTACCGTTTTGTCGCTCGAAATGAGCCTCGTTGGGTCATTTTTGTGAAAATTAAGATTTCGAGTCTTAGAGTTTGTCAAAGTTCATGGATGAATTTATTTGATGTTTGAAGCATATTTTAAAATGTTTTCCAGCCTTTTTAGAATTAATTTGATTTATAATATTTTTGGTAATTTTCATGACAAATTAATGCTTAGAAAATTATTTTTAGCATGTGCGATTTTTAAATTGTCATAGCTGGATCTGGTCGGTTCGTAGAGTGTCGAGTCAAAATATTTTAAAGTTGGTCCGAGTTATTTTAATTATGAACCGGCTATTTTAGTTTTAAGTTAAAGGTCCAATTTTAAAGAAAATGGTCAAATGTTTTAAATCGAGTCAAACTTTTTATTTAATTGGGTTTGATGTTTATTTTAAGTTTTTAAGTCAAACTTGGAGTTTTTGGATTTTTAATTGAGTCAGAATTTACCATGTGATCATAACCGGGTCAAAATTGGTAATTTGGTCAAAATTGGTAATTTGGTCAAAATTGATTAAGTTCTATTTTTAAAAGTCAAAATTTGATTATATTGATTTTAAGTCAAAATTGATTTTGAAACTAGTCAAAATTAGCCTTTTGATTTTTAAGTCAAAATTGAGTTAGAAATTAATCAAATTTAGCCCTTTGATTTTTAAGTCAAAATTTATTTTGAAATTAGTCAAATTAGTCATTTGATTTTAAAACCAATTTGATTTTGAAATTAGTCAAAATTAGTCCTTTGATTGTAAAATCAAAATTGATTTGAAATTAGTCAAAATTAGATGGTGTTAGGAATTTCAAAGAGGGACTCGTAAGTTTTGGGCTAAGTCAATGTTGATGTGAGTCTACAAGTAGTGGGCCAGACTCCTGAACCAGTCCTTGACCGAAGTAGAAAATGAAGAAGCCCGTGAATGTATATTTAATTATATATGTAGTATTCTATGTACCTAAATGCTTTAAAGGAAAGAATTAAATATACATTGACGGGCTAAACTTTTAAACTGCATGATTTTACGAAATGCACGCATCATGAATGTTTTATGAAACGGTAAAGACATGTTCTTTTAAAAGACGAAACCCGAGGGATTGAATGATTTGTGTCAAGTTTATGATGAGGGGATGCGGGATACCTTGCCCGTTGAACTTCTATTTCCATGTATTACGAGCTTATGGATCCATGTTTTCACGGCATGGTGAAGTGGCAGCATAGAGATATGACTTTATAGGGATCCCGAGGTAAGGTCGGATGAAACACCGCCGCGTACGT
>KQ999345.1:46585-58392 GCA_001598015.1 Dorcoceras hygrometricum | reverse complement strand
TGGTACTTCGATTGGATTCGAACCTCTTCGAGTTCTACTATTTTGCCTTTTCTATCAAGTAGAAATTCCCTTTCCATAAAGGTGGCATTCCTAGAAACAAACACTTTTGTTTCGCTGGGATAGTAGAAGTAGTATCCAATGGAATTCTTTGGATACCCAATGAAGTAGCATAAGATGGATCTCGTATCCAGCTTATCTCCCACTGTCGTAAGCAGGACATCCCCAAATCCTCATGTATGAGTACTTGGGTGGTTTGCCCATCCATATCTCATATGGAGTCTTATCCACTGCCTTAGTTTGGACATTGTTCAACAACAATACCGCCGTTTCGAGCGCATAGCCCCAAAACGAGGTAGGAAGTTCAGTGAAGCTCATCATAGATCGAACCATGTCCAACAAGGTCCGATTACGACGCTCCGATACACCATTGAGCTATGGTGTGGCCGGAGGGGTCCACTGTGCGAGAATCCCATTCTCTTTTAGATAGTCTTGAAATTCAGCACTCAAGTATTCACCACCTCGATCGGATCGAAGTGCTTTAATACTTTTGCCTAGTTGATTTTCTACTTCAGCCTTGAATTCTTTGAACCTTTCAAAGGATTCAGACTTGTGCTTCATTAAGTACAAGTACCCATACCTAGAGTAATCGTCGGTAAAGGTGATGAAGTATGTGTGACCATATTTAGTACCAATACTAAACGGACCACACACATCGGTATGGATCAAATCCAATAGGTCTTGAGCACGCTCACCCTTGCCTTTGAAGGGTTGCTTAGTCATCTTTCCCTTAAGACAAGACTCACAAGTCGGTAGGGAGTTAATGTCTGACAGATCAAACATGTTACTCCTAACTAACTTGTTCATCCTACTTAGAGAAATATGATATAGCCTAGCGTGCCAAAGTCGTGCTGGGTTCAAGTTATCGTGTTTCCTTTTAATCGTTGTTGTATGTGCTTCGACATCGCGAGTTGGAACGTCTTTTAATTTTAAGGTGCATAAATCGTTTTCGCGTTCCCCAATTCCAATTAAACATTCATTCGTTTAAATATTGCAAATCGAATTAGCAAACATACAAGAATATCCATCACTATCAAGCATAGAAACAGAAATAATGTTCTTTATTAATTCGGGAACAAATAAAACGTTTCTCAATAACAACTTAAAATCAGAAGACAGAAATAAATAAATATCTCCTATAGCTACTGCAGCAACTCTTGCTCCATTGCCAAGCCTCAAGTGGGTCTCACCCTCTCTAAGACGCCGGCTTCTTGTCATCACCTGCAAATCATTGCAGATATGAGATCCACATCCGGTATCAAGTACCCAAGAAGTCGAATTAAGAGACATATTTATTTCAATATAGAACATACCTTTCGCAGTTCGTAACTGCTCGAGGTACTCCTTGCAGTTCCTCCTCCAATGCCCAGCCTTGTGGCAGTGGTGGCAAATATCCTCAGACTTGTTCAGTTTGGAAGCCTTTGCCTTTGGCTTCTTCGCGGACTTTTCTTCCTTCACAGGAGCAGAACGCTTCTTGCTCTTGCGTCTGGGTCCCTTATAAAAAACCCAGCCGGAAGAATGATCGCAAGTACTGGTTGCTGAGGAAAGCAACAAGAACTGGGCTGATACAGATTCAGATTCTACATCCAACAGCTCCTCATCCAGCAATAGTGAACAGGAGGAAGTTCACTGTCTCATGGCTGATCAAACATCTGATGACGAGGTATTTTACTTTTCTAATGTTGAATTTACACGAGAAGACCTTGTCAGTGCACTTAATGATATGGTCAAAGAGTACAGGAAGCTTTCTCACACATTCGAGGAAGTTAAAGCTGAAAACGCTAATTTGAAAAATAGTTCAGTAGAACCAAGTACTGTTGAACTTGGTGAAGCTGACAGTTTAAAAATCGAGTTGAGTAAGCTGAAGGCTGAGAATGATTTGTTGAGATCAAAGTCCTGTGAGCTCGAGTATGATTTGAAAAATTAAATTTGACAATGAGTTCCTGGACCAAGTCTTCTGCTTCTATTGATAAGCTGTTTGGAATTCAGAAGCCAGCGAGTGATAGAACTGGCTTGGGTTTCAATGTTAGTGAAAGCAGCTCTGGAGAAACAAGTGCTCAGTCACAGCTGGTGTATGACAAGTTCGAAAAGATGAGCTTTGTCAAAGACAGCGTGATATATGACAAATGTGAGTCAATGAGATATGATGACCAGAACTCTTCATAGCTGAATCAAAAAGGAAAAGCTGGTATTGGCTATGACAGACCCGAGAGTTCTAAATCTGGATCCAAGTCGTTTGTTCAGAACCAAGAAAGACATGGATCTAGGAAGGTCAAATCTGTTTGGAAAAAGATTCAGCCGAGAAGAGATCCAGTTGGTCAAAATATCAAATCTAAACTCAACAGATCTCACAATACTTATGCACAGACCCTTATGGACTATCATACTGGGAAAGCTTTTAAAGTAATTCAAGTATGGGTCCCGAAATGGGTAATCCTATCTGGACCCAAGTAAAATTGGGTATCAAAATCTGTTTGTATGACTGCAGGACAACAGGTACAAAGCAGCTGATGAATCAATAATATGGTACCTAGATAGCGGCTTTGCAAGACATATGACTGGAAATCAAAAGCTGCTAACAGATGTTATACCACACAAAGGAGCGAAAATTGTGTTTGGTGATAACGCTCATGGTAACACTGTGGGTAAGGGTAAGCTTATCCACGATAACATTTCAATATCTGATGTCTTAGTTGTTGATAACTTGCATTACAATTTTATTAGCATAAATCAGCTATGTGACAAGGGTTACATAGTTAACTTTCAACAGCACACATGCACAGTTCAGAGTCCAGAAGGACTGACTGTATTGGTAGGTAAAAGATCGGGGAATACCTACATTATCAATTGGTCAGAACCCATGGGATCTGAACATATTTGCTTAGCAGCCAACTCTTCCAAGAGCTGGTTGTGGCATCAAAGAATGAACCATCTGAACTTCAAAACACTTGCTAAATTGAGTCAGCATGATATGGTTTCTGGTATGCCAATATTTTTCTAAGGACAAGATTTGTGCCGCTTGTCAGCTGGGTAAGCAAATTAAATCTACTTTAAAAAAGAAAGGCGGTAAACGTTCTTCCCATAGCTTAGAGCTTTTGCATATGGATCTTTTTGGTCCTATACCCGTAACTATCTT
This sequence comes from Dorcoceras hygrometricum, assembly GCA_001598015.1. Taxonomy (NCBI): domain Eukaryota; kingdom Viridiplantae; phylum Streptophyta; class Magnoliopsida; order Lamiales; family Gesneriaceae; genus Dorcoceras; species Dorcoceras hygrometricum. The sequence continues at coordinate 55,199 of KQ999345.1, read as the reverse complement.
AGGGGGAATGAACTACACCCTAGTTGTTATGGATGATTTTACAAAATATACTTGGGTGTTGTTTTTAAAAGCAAAATCTGAAATCGCCGATCAGCTGATACGCCTTTTAAAACGTTTGCAAAATGATAAATCTTGTTCAGTCAACCGAATAAGAAGTGATCGTGGTACTGAGTTTTTAAATCAAAAATTGACTTCTTATTTGGAAGACCTAGGGATAAAGCATGAGCTTTCAGCAGCTAGAACTCCTCAGCAGAACGGGCTTGCTGAGAGAATAAATCGTACTTTAAAAGAAGCTGCTAGGTCTATGATTGCTTATTCCGGTGTTTCACAAAAATTTTGGGCAGAAGCAGTTAACACAGCGTGTTATACTCAAAACAGATCTATGATTAATAGGATGCACGATAAAACCTCATATTAGATCTGAAATGGCACGAAACCTGATATATCTTATTTCAGGGTGTTTGGGTGCAGATGTTTTATTCATAATAATGGCAAAAAGGACCTAACAGCCTTTGAACCAAAATCTGATGCAGGTATATTCTTAGGTTATTCAGCTGTTAGTGATAGATCTTGTACAGTCAACCGGATAAGAAGTGACCGTGGTACTGAGTTTTTAAATCACAAATTGACTTCTTATTTGGAAGACCTAGGGATAAAGCATGAGCTTTCAGCAGCTAGAACTCCTCAGCAGAACGGGTTAGCTGAAAGGAGAAACCGTACTTTAAAAGAAGCTGCTAGGTCTATGATTGCTTATTCCGGCATTTCGCAAAAATTTTGGGCAGAAGCAGTTAACACAACATGTTATACTCAAAACAGATTATGATTAATAGGATGCACGATAAAACCCCATATGAGATCTGGCATGGCAAGAAACCTGATATATCTTATTTCAGGGTGTATGGTGCAGATGTTTTATTCATAATAATGGAAAAAAGCACCTAACAGCTTTTGAACCAAAATCTGATGCAGGTATCTTCTTAGGATATTCAGCTGTTAGCAAAGCCTATCGCGTATTCAACAACAGAAGTATAACAGTTGAAGAATCTGCTCATGTTGTCTTTGATGAGACAAGCTTCAGATCCAATTCAGCTGCAAGCCTACATGATTTGTGTTCACGTCTGGAATCAACAAGTCTTGATGAATCAGATGATGACGTGGCACAACAACGATATTCAGCTGAAACACAACAAGCGCTGGACACACCGCACGACATTGCACAACAAGATCTGACCAGTAGTCATCGATTTAACTAACGTTGACTCTATACAGGATCAGATCTCTCCAAGTGTACCAGCTGCTGGAGCAGAAGCGACCAATGTTCAGCCAGACGTTGCTCAACCAGACATTGCTCGATCAGATGTTGTGCACGTAGAATCTCCTATTCATAAACCAACATCTGAGGCACCAGATTCAAGCGCATATCAATTTGTATCAAGACCAACATCTGAAGTATCAGTCGCAAGCACATCACATCAACTGGTATCCAGACCCACAACTGATACAAGAGCTGAATCTAGCTCACATCTGGAACAACAATCTCAACAGCTAGAACCTGACGCACAAGCCAACAATGAAATACATCAATTGGTGTCAGCTGATCCAGCAGTTCCTATACAGCCAGACATTCAAATGAAACAAGGAGCAAATTCATTTGGACTTGATCTCCGGTGGAATATAAATCATCACCTGAGCAGGTCATAGGTAACTTCGAATCTCCTGTTCGCACACGAGGTCAGCTATTGCATGATCATTTTGATTCTGCATTCATTTCACATATATAACCTAACCATATAGAAGAAGCCTTAGCAGACCCCAGCTGAATAGACGCTATGCAAGAAGAATTAAATCAATTTAAGCACAATAATGTATGGCAACTTGTACCTAGACCCTCTAATCATTCAGTTATAGGAACTCGATGGGTCTTTAGAATAAACTGAATGAAGCTGGAGTAGTAACTAGAAACAAAGCTAGACTGGTTGCACAAGGCTTTAGGAAAATGGAAGGAATAGATTTTGATGAAACGTTTGCACCAGTAGCTAGGCTAGAGGCCATCCGCATGTTCCTTGCATATGCTGCTTTAAAAGATTTTAAAGTATTTCAAATGGATGTTAAGAGTGCATTTCTCAATGGCATCTTAACAGAGGAAGTGTATGTTGCACAACCTCCTGGCTTCGTAGATCATACATATCCAAATCACGTTTTTAAATTGGATAAAGCTCTATATGGGTTGAAGAAAGCACCCAGAGCTTGGTATGATACACTGTCCAAATTCTTAATAGAGCATGATTTTACAATAGGCACAGTTGATGAAACATACTAAACCTCTAAATTTTTTTTTTGAAAGAAGATGTGGGATAAGCATTTAGTAAAAGCTATAAATAATAACCATAGCTTAAAGCATTAAAAATAACATCTCATCATCCGTTTAAAACCAACTGCAAAACATCCTCAATCCACATCACACGGGCTAACATAAAATTAGAGTATTCAAAACTGTTTTCGGAAAACATGTCTAAAAGCAAAGGCATAAAAATAACTAATAAAACCACATGCAGGCACATACGTATAGGAACATAATTTCATGACATGCGTGCTTGAAAGGTCTTAACGTTAAAACATACTGTAGTAAAACATACTGTATTCATACATACTTCATCACATAACATATATGTTAAGGCATAACATAAACATAACATAACTTAAAAGAACATATGAGTCGTATCCATGAAGTGAAAGCCATTAATTTGATTGATCAATCTATAAACCAACGCACGTGACGGTGTGGTTCACCCCGATGTTACACGAGGATCCCTATATATCACACCTATAAGTTGCCACTTCACCCCGATATCACACGAGGATCCATAGGCTGCCACTTCACCCCGATATCACACGAGGATCCATAGGCTCATACATTAACAGAGGATCCCCGGGCCCGGCTACCCGGCTAACTCCCATCATTACTTTGCCCCACAACACTTCAATCCCTCAAAATATTTTTCATTCGTGCCTTAACATAACTTAAACTTTCATGATGCATGCTTTCATAAAATTCATACAACTTTAAAAGATCTTGACCCATCAATATATATTTAATTTCCTTAAAACATTTCATAATCAATTACATAGCATAATACGTATATAATTAAATATATATTCATGGGCCTATACATTATTTTCCTCGGCCCGGTCAAGGACTGGCTCAAACGACTGGCCCACTAACTCTAAGCCCAAGGCCTCCACTAGACTTAAAAAATACCAAGCCCAACTCAAAATGGGCCCAACATCAAGCAATTACCCCTTAAAATCATTTGAAGGACTCGGCCCAACATCGTCAAAACAGGCTTAAAACTCATTAGAATAATTAATGCCCAAAACCAACAATTTGATTAAAATCCCATTTACTAAAAAAAATCCAGCAACTTAAAACAATTTTTAACTTAAAATCATTGACCCGAAATCATTTTGACCAAGAATAAAATTTTAACTTAAAAAGTTGACTTGACCTGATAAAAATGACTCGGACTTTAAAAATAAAATAAAACTACCCGTCCCAAAAATAAAATAACTCGGACCGGACTTAAAATAATTTACTCGAGACTCGATGAACCGCCCCGATCCAACTGAACCAGCCCGAACCGGTCCAATTGAACCGAGCCAAATTCATCAAACCCTACACGCACTACTCACGCACACCGCGACGCATGTCTCGACCCACGCTATGCATGTCGCGACCCACTCGACGCATGTCGCGACCCACTCGACGCATGTCGCGACCCACGACGCATGTCGCGACCCACGACGCATCCTCTAAATCCTCATCTATGGACCATCTCTAGCCCTTCCTAGGACCACCATGAACCACCTAATATCGAACCATGATCCCTACAACCGTCCCTTGACCGAAACCATGCAAGAAACTTCAAAAACCGTGAGATGCACATGAAGAAATATATGAACATGATCATATGCGTGAAGATCTGAAACATCCATGAAAAATCCATGCATAATCTTTGTAAAAATAGTATATTATGATCTAAATGGTGAGAAAAGAAAGAATAGAACATGGCTTGGTCGAAAAAGAAGCGAAGATACGCGATACCGGAGTGGAGGACAATTGAGAAGACCACACCTTAGAGTTCCAATCAAAACTTGAAACTTTTCTACCACCTAGGGGAAGAAGAAGGCTGGAGTTGGCTGATGAGAGGAGGGGCTAGGGTAAATTTTCGAAATAGTGGAGAAGGGTGAATGAAAAGTGTACAAAAGAACCCCTCCACCTTGTTTTATTAAGGAAATAAAGGCCTATTCCAATACTAACCCTCCTCTAATTAAAAAGGCTTAAAAATATTTAAAGTTCAGCCTTCAAGCCTTAAATTTTCGTAATATATGGCCTCTCAAATTTAAAAGTGTAGTAAAAGTCATAAAAATGGCCCGTATAGGCGAAAAACGGGTCCCCCTCGATAACCGTGCATAAAATCTAATTTTTTGGAAATGGTGCACAAAATAAAAATATTTTTCTTTAAAATATGTCTAGGGGCTAAAACATTAAAATATTTTCGATTTGATCGTCTCCGGACTCGTCCCCGCTTACCGGACTCAAACCGTACCGTAAAGCAACATGCACAAAGTAAAGCATATAATCATCACATAATCACATTCATGACATGAAAATCATACTAACATAAGGTTTTCTCCCTAGTCATGCGTTCAATTCAACGTAATTAGGATTTCTGGGCGTTACAACTCTCCCCCCCTTATAGAAATTTCGTCCCCGAAATTAAGTTATGTACCGAAAAGCTCTGGATAACGCGTCCGCATATCGGCCTCGGTCTCCCAGGTAGCCTCATCTGTCGAGTGATTCTGCCACCGGACCTTGACCATCGGAATCCTCCACGCTCTAAGCCTGCGCTCCTCTCGCGCTAAGATCCGAACTGGTCGCTCCTCAAAAGATAAATCTGGTGCCAACTGAAGCGGCTCAAAATCCAACACATGAGATGGGTTCGGGACGTACTTCCGCAACATCGAAATATGGAACACGTTATGCGCTGCTGACAGACTGGGTGGTAATGCTACGCGATATGTTAGAGTAGATGACCAACTAGCCAACTTGTGACGTGTGGGTTTTATTGACTCTTGTATATGACAGTCTTTATATATGATATTCGCATTTCTTATGGCGTTCTTTATTTTCATTATGTTATATAATGTTAACAATTGCGTTGGATAAAGACCTAGAATGCACCATAGTGTATGTTAGATGTGATAGTGGGTATGACAGCTATCATGAAACACATCTAATAGTCACTGTGTATTCTGAACTCGTTCCTAGTCGATTGGGCCGTCAAAATGAGGATAAGGCCGCACGAGCTCGAGACTAGTATCTGCGATACGAAGTACCGTGTTTCATTGGTAGGGAACATTGTGATGTTCTGAGCATGCAGATAGATAGTGACCCGGTGATCTATCGAACTACCCTCGTTCGGACTTTCCAAGTGGTTACCATTTGTCGAGTGGATAAGTCCGAGGTCTTGGTTGTACTGATTAGTCCTCACGACTCGAAACGTCATTGAGACTCTACATGATAGGCGTCTCACTTTGACTCGTTTGCCGACTCATTTGGGGTCATTAGGCGGCGGGATTGGGTGAGATCCCGATGCATGTAGGAGTCGATGCTTCGTTGTCGAGGATTCACCGCTCGCTCTCATGCGTGGATATCCTATGCTATCTGAGGAGATAATAGTGTATAAATAACTGGCCAGAGTACTAGAAGTGTTTTAGGTAAATGGGTTTACCTAGTAACACTCGCGATGTCACTATTCGATCTCCAAGATGTATGCATAGCTATCGGATCTCTAGCGACTCTCGATTTACCAATGGTCGTTGATCTGATCGGGATATATGTGTTGAAAGGACCGTACTGTACGCTAACCACGACCAACTGGTTCTTGCAGGCACTATCAGTGATACCTAGGGGATCATGGCGCGATGTTGCTAGGCGCTTTACCATGATCCGTTGGGAAAATCCGAAATTGTGATTTCGGAGCCACAATGGTTGTGGGCCCACGGCTAGCTGTATCCCTGAACCATTGAGAGTCACACAAGTACTGGATTCATGATTCCCGCACGGAAACTGAGCTCAATGTGTTGAGCATAAGAAGAGGATTTTAGGGAGTGCGACTTCCTAAAAGTCAACAGGGGTCAAATTGCGATTTCCCGCTGTTGAGGGGCAAAACTGTCATTTTGGACTAGGTATCTGAAAAATTGTTTTTCACGTCATAACATTCAGTTTTGGAAACTGATTCGATCGGTCCGATCTGATCGTCGATCGGAGTTATGATGACGGAAACTGAGCTCAATGTGTTGAGCATAAGAAGATGATTTTAGGGAGTGCGACTTCCTAAAAGTCAACAGGGGTCAAATTGCGATTTCCCGCTGTTGAGGGGCAAAACTGTCATTTTGGACTAGGTATCTGAAAAATTGTTTTTCACGTCATAACATTCAGTTTTGGAAACTGATTCGATCGGTCCGATCTGATCGTCGATCGGAGTTATGATGAAACCGCAGTGAATTAAACGAACAGAATGTTCACATGGACCTGGGTTGGACCCAAGTCCATTGGGCCGGTTCAAGCCCATGAATGACTTATAATTACATGAGTTGTATCTAGGGCTTAATCACTACAATTACACAACATAACCTAGCCTCCAAAACACACAAATCGGCCGCCCACCTCTCCTCACCTCTCGGCCACCACGCGCCGCCCTTCACCGGACTTGTTCCGGCCATCGTGAAGAGGTGTTTCCGTCCGTGCAAAATCCATCAGCTTTCTAGTGCAGGCTGATTGGAGGAAGATTGAATCCGGTCATGGACCTGATTGACGATCTACCGCCGCCTACAGTTTGAAGTGCCGGTTTCCTCGTGAAACTGGTCGGAGCCAGGCGCCTAGACGCCAGTAAGGTAATCATCTACGAAACCCTATGTATGTTTGTAGATTTCTTTGAATGTATTGAACACTTTCCGGGCAATTTTGTTTTTCCGCTGCACCCCGGGAAGTGGGATCCGGATCCGCCACCGCTATTCCCAACAGTGGTATCAGAGTTTAGGCTCGGATCATTCAATACATTATTGCCATATTGTATCGAATCTCAATTTTCAGATCGAAAAAACAAAAAAAAAAAATTTGTTCGAAGCATGCTGCCGGCCGCCGCCGTGTGCGGCGGCGACCAACCGTCACGCGCACGCTATGGCGCACGCGACACCATCGCGCGCTGGCCGCACGAATAGCAGCAGGCTAGCCGACCATGGCCAGCGGCCATGCGCAAAACGTTGCGCAACATAAGGCCGGCCGAAGTGCTTGCTGGACGCCGCACTTGTTGCGGCAGGCGTGCGGCGGCCGCCGTGCGGCTGCCGTCCGGCGACGTATCCGGCATCGTTGCGATGGCTAATTTACTTCTAGGTTTTGTTCGGGCTTGTCCCGGGCAGCCCATGAAGTTTTCGGGCCGATATTCGATATCGGGTCGATTTTGGTCGATTTTGAAATTTTTGAGATTTTGGGCCTAAAATTGTTTTAAGCCCAATATGATGCAATTAAAATTGCAAAATATGATTTTAATTGTGAAATATGATTTTATAATTAAAATATGATTTTGTTGATTAAAATTTGATTTTATCGACTAAATGCGATTTTATTATAAAATGCGATTTTATGATTAAAATATGATTTTGTGGTAAATAATTTGATTATTTAATTTATGCATATTAATTAGATTGATTGCATGTTTGGGATGATCGAGAGCCATTAATGTGTTAGGTGTATGCTTTAGGTTTTGCGATTTCGGTTTTAATATTATTGATTATCATTTTATAAAGTGGGTCTGTTTGTGGCCCGTTCCCATCCCTTGTAAAATGTATCCCTTATGTGTCATGGAATTTAATTGTAAATTACTAGACTTAGTGGGAGGACTTTTGAATATGGTGAGCCCATGACGATCAAAGATATTGAAGACCAAAGATCTGTAAAATCGGAAGCAAGTGTAATAGGATTGCATTGCATATTGCATTTCACCTAGGATTGGACCTAGGTCCGTGATTGGCAACCACGGACCGCATAGCTCTCGCGATCGATCATCCCAAAGTTATTTATATATTTGATATATATGTTGAATCCGCATGTTTTAAATTATGATTTAAAATAATTGCATGAGACCAAATTTTCGAAAATAAAATCCCTCGTTTTAAATACGATTTAAAACTAATATCAAGATTAAAAGTTTATTCGATAAACTAAAGGGGATTTAAATTTGTTTAAATTATCCCTACCTTCCATCAACAATGGGTGTACGCCAATGCTACCCGTATACATGGCCCGACTCATATTATTGAGGGGGTCATGTATGCCGGAAAGCTGTCCACGCCATTGACAATTGTTGTGAGTCGGTTGGAACTCCCTTTAACGTTGGCTCATATTATTGGGGACGTTAAGGGGACCGTCCTTCACGACTCAACATTGATGGGTCATCTTGACATGTGATAGTAAACGGCGTCATATTATTGGGCCCTTACTGGACGTGAGGTGAATACATGGAGGTTGCACCAGTTGCAATTGGAAACTACC
>KQ999344.1:8564-25592 GCA_001598015.1 Dorcoceras hygrometricum | reverse complement strand
TCCCTACCAATGAAACATGGTACTTCGCATCGCAGATACTAGTCTCGAGCTCGGGCGGCCTTATCCTCATTTTGACGGCCCAATCGACTAGGAACATGTTCAGAATACACAGTAACTATTAGATGTGTTTCATGATAGCCTTCATACCCACTATCACATCTAACATACACTTTAGTGCATTCTAGGTCTTTACTCAACGCAATTCTAAATCATCATACACACAATGAAAGTAAAGAATGCCATATAAATAAAATGCGAATATCATATATAAAGATTATCATATACAAGAGTCTTTAAACCCACACGCCACAAGTTGGCTAGTTTGGCATCTACTCTAACATTAATCTGGTTTGATGTACGGATTGAGCCCCTGTAAACAACTTTGGGCATGGACATGTGTATATTTCTTGTTGTGAAGTCTGTATGCTGTGACCTTGTGACTCTGTGAACATATTTTATTGACTGTACTCTGTTTTATGATCTGTTTTACGTGTTGATTATTGTATGCATTGGGATTTGTTTATTGAATGGCATTCATGCATACATATTGAGCCTGATATTTTATTGATGACCTGAGTTGAGCTAGCATTTTGATCGGCCGCCTGAGCTGTCATGCCTGAAGGGTCAAATGCTATAATCGGGATGGTGTCCGACTGATTCGTCGTGCTTGAAGACCACTGAACTATGATGGCTGATGGGCCCGAAGATCACAGACCGAGGGTTATTCCACCGGCTGATTGGCTGTGCGTGGATGAGGCTCATTAGAGATAGATCCAGATGAGTCGTTGGCCTTGATGACCGATTTCTTTGATAGCCATCATGCATTTCATCACTTGAAGTATATCATGTTGCATGATTTGCTGTTTTTAGATGGCTCTTCTACTGAGGTTTGGCCTCTTTGTTTTTCCTTGTTTTGGGCTGTCTTGGTCTGTATTGGCTTTGGCAGGTTCTTCAGGTAACCAGGCTGGACAGAGTGGAGCTTCCGCTGGTCGATCCCCTTTCTGATTTGTGTCCCAGTGTTTTTATATGCATATCGAGCCAGGGGATGTCCTGTGACTATATTTTATTGAGGGGGATCTGTAGTTGATTTGATACTTTTTATTTGATACCTGTTGACTGGATATTTGAGTTTGAGTTAAACTTTCTTCAGGTTAACCAGGCTGGTACAGAGTGGAGCTTCCGCTGGTCGATCCCCTTTCTGATTTGTGTCCCAGTGTTTTTATATGCATATCGAGCCAGGGGATGTCCTGTGACTATATTTTATTGAGGGGGATCTGTAGTTGATTTGATACTTTTTATTTGATACCTGTTGACTGGATATTTGAGTTTGAGTTAAACTCATATTTTGATTATGAATTATTTTAAGATGATATTTTGGATCAGGCCCAATATTTTGAAAAATTTTTAAGCTTGATTTTATTGCTTCCGCTTAATTGTGTAATTATTTATGTATTAGCGCATCGGGCCTGACATTGAGTATGTCACCTTGGAGAGCTCTGATTTTGTTTGTCAAGACGAAGATGGGACGATGAAGATGTGTATCGATTAAAGGCAGTTGAATAAAGCGACCATGAAGAACAGATATCCTCTGCCACAAATCGATGACTTGTTTGATCAGTTGCAGGGTTCAGCTGTGTATTCCAAGTTTGATCTTTGTTCTGGCTACCATCAGCTCAGAATCTAGGATGAGGATATCTATAAGACAGCATTTTGGGCGAGGTTTGGACACTACGAGTTCCTTGTAATTCCTATTGGTCTGACGAATGCTCCAACTATCTCAAAGCACTTCCGAGAGTTTATTTTTGAGACCCGAAAGATTTGTCGAACAGTAAGTTAATTAATCGGGTTTAGTATAGACTAGATCTGGCGTGAGCAGATTTGGGACGAGCCAGCTTTGAGCTGGTATACTTGGTGAACGTAATCGGGTCTCTATGTAAGTGTATTGGAAGCTGCTCTGGACAGTTGGAGAGTTCTGAGGGGTAGTAATCAGATTTGGGAGTTGAGAAGTGCTGGTCGGTGACTTTGGCTTTAGCGCTGATGGATGGTAATCAAGGTTGGTGGTCAAATCTGTTTGTCGCAAGCCATTCTGGTTACGCTAGCTGAATCCCCTGCGTGGATAGCGAAGCGACATCGTTTGGGAGAAACCAGATTTGAGGTGCGCAAGTTGCTAGTATTGCGTGGACCAGCTTGGTTTGTAATTTGGTGTAGACCGGTTTCGGGTTGTCTAGATCGGAAAGTAGTGCGTCATCATCTCGAGTTAACAGTAGACGCTGGTCAGTGCTTGTGTCAGATCTGGTCATCCGGATCTGGGTCGCGATGCGACGCCGTTTAGCCATAGCAGATTTGGTGCTAGCGGGATGACGTGTATCAGTTGGGAGAGTGGACTCTGTGCGACGCCGTTTGGAGGAGTTCAAATCTGCTTTGACGTAGAGTCCAGATCTGGAGTAGTACTCAGATCTGAGTTGGTGTCAGCTGTGAGCCCTGTGTTGTCTGTGGCTACTGTTCATCAGATTTGGGATATTTAAGTTGTATAAAAACAGAGGACTTTGACCATTCGTACATGATATCTTTCCCCAACACTTAGAATATTTCCTCGTGAGTTACTCTGTCGTGATATCCTAGTTACTGTTCATCGAACCTTATCTTTTCCGATTGTCGGCAGTAGAAAACTCCGACTGGAGCAAGATTGGTAGATTTGAGTTCCTCTTGTTGAGACGCTTCCATTGCTACCAATTTCGAAGGCTTGGGTTAAGCTGGAAGTAGAACGCGAAGAAGCTACAGTGCGTTGTTGTTCGTAGTCTGGCAGATTTGGTTCTTCTGTTCAGGTAGTGCTCTAGATTCTACCTTACGCTTCGTTTAGAGCTAGTTGTTGTGCTAGAAAGGTAGATTAGAGCTTGGTTGAGCTGGTGGCTCCCAGTTCGTAATTATGTGCATAGTGTTCCTGAGCTGTTTGTTGTTGTCTGGCCTAGCAGGTGGCAGATTTGAGTTACTGGGGACTCTTGTTGTGGTAATTATAGCTCAGAAAATGAAGGTACGGATTTGAGCTTGTCTTACAGCTTTGGGGTAGGCATGAATATATGTGTATGCTTGCTGGTATGCGTGTATTGTGTGCTATCTTATCGTTATTGCTTACTGCTAGTCTCTGTGCTGATTATTGTAAGCTGTTGCATTGGCATACACGCATCTTTCCTGTTGAGCTCATATGTTAGCCATTTGTTGTTGTTGTGCTAACCCGTTTGTACCAGGAGCTTTTGTTGAGGACGAGCGGCAATACCGTGCTCCTCATCTCCCTGCTGGGTTATCTGTTAGCCTCTATGAGACGTGTGTATAGCTACCACGCTCTCATGAGCTTTGGCAACAGCAATCTGAGTGATCTGTTTATGCTCTGGTACATTGTGTTGAGACGAGTGGATAGCTACCACGCTCTCACATGCTCCGTGGCCACTACCTGGTTTGATCTGTTGACAGCTGTTGAGATGGTCCTTGAGCTCCTTTGGCTTCTTGATCTGTTGTAGCCTGCTGCCTTTGCATCATGTTATCTCATGCATAGCACGTGCATTTGCAATCTAATGGCTGTTTTTATTGCTCTCTGTACTGGGGTTTGACCCCATGTCCCTCTGGGGCTGGTTGTTTTGTTTGCCTGTGTGTTGTTTAGGTTACCAAGATTTCTCAGCTGATCGAGGAGATGGCTCAGCTGGTGGTGCCTCGGGAGGTGGATAGAGTGTTACAGTTATATATATTGTATGATTATGTAATAAAATCGTCATAGGGGAATGTCCTGTAAGGATGTGATGTTTTATTGCTGATTTGATTTTTTTGATTGGGAGACACTTGATGCTTGTATTTGTGTTATGCAGCTGTTAGTGTTCAGCTTTTGGGGTTATTGTAAAACCAGTATTTGAGTATCAATGTATTTTTAAATTATGTTTTCTAAGTCAGGCCAAAGCGAAAAATTTTAGCCACTTTTAAATGCTTCCGCAGTTGTTATTTGCGTGGTTAATCTCTGTATTGTGCAACGGGCTTGACATTTTTGGTATCAAAGCTTAAACTGGGATAAGCTCGAATTCTTTTTATCACACTTGAGTCTAGGCACTTTGTTGCTTGTTGCATGTGCTTGATTATGTGATATTTACTGTGTGATCTTACTGTATTAGTATTTGCCTAGATGCAGTCTAGGCGTAGGGGTAGAGCTACCAGGCAGATCTCGACTGAGTCTGAGGGTCAGAACGAGGAGATGGAGCATAGTGTTCCTGTTCGTAAGCGTGCTATGCAGGTTGACAATGAGTAGATGTGTTGGCAGCCCGTGTGGACGAGATGGAACTGATCATGGTGAGGTTTCAGCGGATGAATCCCCAGACTTTCGATGGTGATGAGAGTAGTTCCGATGCTAAGTCCTGGTTGCAGCATATTACCGGACTGTTTGATATAGTGCGCTATGATGATGAGCGCAGACTGAGTTTGGAGACCTTCCAGCTGAGGAAGAATGCAGAGCGATGGTGGAGAGGTTTTTCACGTACTCTTGAGGATACTGGTATGGCGATTACTTGGGATAGTTTTTGTACTGCATTCCGTCAGGAGTATGTTCCGGAGTCCTACGTGAATGCCCGGGAGCGAGAGTTTGATAACTTGGTTCAGGGAGCCATGTCGGTGGGAGAGTATGCTCGAAGGTTTTCTTCTCTCGTTGCCTATGTTCCTCATGTGTCTGGCCGCGAGAGGGCGAAGAGGAACCGTTTCTTGGAAGGGCTAAATGAGGATCTTTATTCCTTGGTTTTGGCGGGTTCACCTACCAGTTACGCAAATGCGGTGGACAAAGCTATGGATATCGAAGAAGGGTTGCGGAACCGCAGGTCTCTAGTTCAGCCTCAATCTGCTCAAGGTACACGTCCCAATGTTCTAGGGGCACAACATCCCCAATTTCCCCAGTCATCCCAGCAGCCGCAGCAGTCAGCGCAACAATCTGGACGCCACAGGTTTAGGCCCCATGGTCATCGGTTCAAGAAGAAGCAGGGTTCTAGTTCTTCTGGTTCCGGTAGTTTGAGCAGTAGTAGCAGCCCTAGGGCTATTTTCCATGGTCAGTGTGGAGGCAAACACCCTACGCGCAGTGTGTGAGGGTTCAGGGTGCTTGCAACAATTGTGGAAAATATGGACATTTTCCGAGAGTATGTCCATTGGCTGGATCTCAGCACACCGCTACCCCACCTCAGGGTCGTTCTGGTGGGTCATCTCGAGGTATTTCTTTCCATGTTCAGTAGCAGAGGGTGGGGGAAGCTTATCATAGGCCGTTTCAGCAGCCTAGTCCTTCGCATTTTGGACAGTCTTTCCAACTCCAGTTCTCATGACCTCAACATGCCCAGGTTAATTCCATGATTCGGGACCAAGCGGAGGGCACGCCAGTAGGAGTGATCGCAGGTACTTGTACTGTTTTTGATTTTCCAGCACGTGTATTGTTTGATACTGGAGCATCAAATTCGTTTATAGCTTATACATTTGTGGTTGAGCATGGTTTGCATACCACTTCTTTATGTGATGTTGTTTCTGTTGCGACTCCTGCCGGTGCGAGCCTGTTTGCCCAAGAGATTTTGTTGAATGGAATTATTAGGTTTGGTGAGAACGTGTTGGTAGCGAACCTGATTCAGATAGTGATGTGATATTTCGATTGCATAGTGGGGATGGACGTGTTGTCTAGTTTTAAGATCACTGTGGACTGTTTCCATGACGTTGTGGGTTTTCGGCCCCAGTCTGACGAGAAGTGGAACTTCTACGACCACGATTCCCAATCAAAGATTCCGTTGATCTCTGTTATGGAGATGTTTGGCTTGTTGTCGTTGGACAATGTCGGGTTCATGATTTATGCTTTAGATGCATCCTCTAAGTCGTGTGTGAAGCTTAGTGACATCCCCGTTGCTCGTGATTTTCCTGACGTGTTTCCGGAGGAGATTCCTAGTTTTTCTCCGAGGAGGGAAATTGACTTCAGCATTGAGTTGGTACCTGGTACAACTCCTATTTCATGAACTCTGTATCGTTTAGCACCAGTTGAGTTGAGAGAGTTGAAGGTACAACTTAGTGATTTGTTGGAGAAATGTTTTATTCGACCGAGCATGTCACCGTGGGGAGCTCCTATCTTGTTTGTGAAGAAGAAGGATGGTTCAATGAGGATGTGCATCAACTTCCGGCAACTGAACAAGGCTACTGTGAAGAATAAGTACCCTTTACCGAGGATCGATGATGTGTTCGATCAGCTTCAAGGTTCATCTGTATTTTCTAAGATCGACTACGTTCAGGGTATCATCAGTTGCGGATTCGAGAGCAAGATTGTGACACCCGAACCCACGGGGTCACGAAATTTGGGGTGAAATAAAAATTTTCCAATAAAAGAAGGACTGAAAGACAATTTGTTATAAGCTGTATTTCTTACAACTTAAAAGAATGAAACACGAACTCAATCAAAAGCAGACAGACACTCGCTTGCGCGCCAACTACTGAAAACATTTGCGGAAAACAAATCCTATTATATATATTGCAATTGCGGTGTACAAGAGCTGATATTCTATATGAACTACTACTGTTGCAACTGATTTAATATAGTCTTTACAAAAGATAAAATAACATCAGACTTGACACGGAAAACGCTGGCCATTGACAAACACACACCACCCAGCAGCTGATTCAAGTTTCACCTCCCGTTCGCTCCTCAGCTGTCGAACCTGCACCATTTTAAAAGCTAATGAGCCTAGGGGCTCAGCAAGCAAAACCAGAGTAATAACAATTTCATTTAACGCAGGCAGACATCTGAACATACATAACTTGAGTTAAAGGAATCATCAATACATAAACGTTTCATAAACATTTCTTTCTTCCATAACTTGGAGATAAGGGATAATAGTCCAGATCTCATCATCATCAATATCATTTTCTTTAGATTTATGGCTTAGAAACTCTCCTTAGGTCTGTGTTGCACTTTGATCAAAATGGCTTCCGATATCAGTTTTAGCATATAGCTCATATGAAAGGGCAGCCGACATCTAGACGACTACTCACCCTTATCCTTGTGACCGTCTGTTATCTATGCCATAAACCTTAAAATAACTTTTGTTCCTTTAACATCCTTTCTTTCTTTGAAATCTCTTTAAACATCATCGGGTTCCATCATTTAAAACTCTCGCTTCCCATTTTAAACTTTACTGAGTATCGAATTCGACTGTTGGGAACTTACCACTGGAATGAAATCAGTCGTAACAAAGTGAAACAATACTTTGAAACAAAACAGATCTTCGCTGTTCACGTTTATCGTAAAACAGCTGTGAGAATATTTGTGAATACTTGAAATAGACGTAGTAAATGAAACGATATAGTTGAAGTAGGAAACAGACATGATGACGTAAGAATATCTGCTAACAGTTGTAACTTAAGGAAACGACGTCGTTAGTTTGAACCAGTCGCAACAATAACCGCTAACAACGCGACTCGGGAATAAGTGTAAAACGATGTCGTTTGCTTTAAGAAGCTGACGTAAGAAAGTCTGATAATAAGAATAAACAGATGTAAAATATCTGTTATCAGACATGACTCCGAATAAATGAAATGATGTTGTTTGCACAAAAAACAGATGTAAGAACAGTGCAACGATTGAATACAACGATACAATGCAACAGCTGATGAACAAACCAACAGCTGATGAACAAATGCAAAGCTGACAACAGCTGAACAAGAACAATGTAAAGCTGACAACAGCTGATGTGAGAAATTCTCGAAACCAAAAGCTGACTTTAAACTTGGTGTTGCAACATCAAAACGACAGCTACGCTATCAGCTGTTATCTATCAAACCAGACTTTATACTGATTCGACTAACAACATCCGATTACATAGCGTCAAATTCCAATGTTACCATTCACCTGAAGGAAGAACATTCATGAACATACTTGAATCAAACTCGAATCCTCAGTATCCATATTTTTTTCTGGAAAACACTTGGAAACATAAAAACATCATTTTGAACCCAATCTTTCTTTCCTTGAACATGCTTAATTCATTTTAAACATGAACTTCAACATACTATAACATATAGGCAAGCAGATCCATAAAATGAATAAAATCAATATATGCTTTAAATGGTGTAGCAAAAGATCAGCTTTTACTTGCCTTAACAAAGCTTTGCAACCGTGGTTAATTCCGGCAGAATCTTCTCCCTGAGAAACACACACGAACTTCTCTGTATTTTATTTTGAATAATACTAAAGATGTTCTTCGCAAATGATGATCTTGCTTTCAAAACAAGTTTAAATATGGAAGGGATTAGTGGCAAGGTGCTATGTTTACAAAGCATGAGATCAGCTTTTACTTGCCTTAACAAAGCTTTGCAACCGTGGTTAATTCCGGCAGAATCTTCTCCCTGAGAAACACACACGAACTTCTCTGTATTTTATTTTGAATAATACTAAAGATGTTCTTCGCAAATGATGATCTTGCTTTCAAAACAAGTTTAAATATGGAAGGGATTAGTGGCAAGGTGCTATGTTTACAAAGCATGACACACTTCAACCAAGTTGTGAAATTTTAGTAAAATTCCCTTTCATCTCATTTTCAATTTGTAAAACACCAAACCCTTTTCAAAAGAAATCATTTGTCCTCCTTAAAGATATTTTCAATCGATTTAAACCTGCTCATGTATCGCTCTTGGAGTCATCTGCTAAAACCAGCCGCGACGCATCTTATTTTATGAAATCAATAAAAATCAGCTTTTGCCAACAATTAAAATTGTCATTTTGACCCAATGAAAATAAACAAGATTCATATACGTAGTCCTATGGATTTTGGGGCGTTACAACTCTACCCTCCTTATTGAAATTTCGTACTCGAAATTTTACTTACCAATCAGATATGGGTAAAGGTTAAGCATATCAGCTTCTGTCTCCCACGTTGCTTCTCGCTCAGATTGGTTAGACCATTGTATCTTAACCATAGGAATACTACGATTTCTTTGCTTTCTAATTTCTCGTAGGAAAATTCTTTCTGGTCTTTCTTCATAACTTAAATCTGGTGCTAATTGAATTGGCTCATGACTTAGCACATGCGAATGGTTGGGAATATATTTCCTCAAAGCTGATACATGGAAAATATTATGCACTGCTGACAACTGTGGAGGCAGTGCTAATCGATAGGCTAGTGTTCCTATCTTCTCTAGGATCTCATATGGTCCAATATATCTTGGACCAAGCTTTCCTTTCTTTCCAAAACAAATTACACCTTTCATTGGAGCAATTCTAAAAAATACGTGATCACCTATCTCAAAAGTCAGTTCCCTTCTTCGATTATCGGCATAACTTTTTTGTCGGCTTTGAGCAGCTTTCATTCTTTCTCTTATCTTCTTAACAGCTGCTGCTGTTTGCTCCACTACATCTGGTCCTAAACCAGATCTTTCACCAACTTCATCCCAATGGAGTGGTGTTCTACACTTTCGATCGTAGAGAGCTTCATATGGAGCCATCTTAATCGAAGCCTGGAAACTGTTATTGTAGGCAAACTCTACCAGTGGCAAATTCAAATCCCAGCTTTTTGAAAAATCCACAATATATGCTCTGAGCAAGTCTTCTAAAATCTGAATCACCCTTTCAGATTTTCCATCGGTCTGGGGGTGAAACGCAGTTCTAAAGGTCAACTTTGTACCCATAGCTCTATGAAAACTATTCCAAAAAGCTGATGTGAACTTTGGATCCCTATCTGATACAATGGAAATTGGAATACCATGTAGCCTCACTATTTCCTTGACATACAAATCCGCGTATCTGCTCACCTCATATGTTGTTTTAACTGGTAAGAAATGAGCAGATTTAGTGAGTCTATCAATTATAACCCAGATGGAGTTATATATTTGAACAGTTCTGGGTAAACCCGTTACAAAGTCCATCGCTATACATTTCCACTTCCATTCTGGAATGGGCAGTGGTTTCAATAATCCAGCTGGTCGCTGGTGTTCAGCCTTCACCAGCTGACACGTCAAACATTCAGCTACAAATCTGGCAACATCCCTCTTCATTCCTGGCCACCAGTACAACTGCTGGAGGTCCTTATACATTTTAGTACTTCGGGGATGTACTGAGTATGAAGCTGTATGAGCTTCTTTCAAAAGATCAGCTCTCAAATCATCTACTTGGGGTACCCAGATTCTCCCCATGTATCTAACTACTCCATCTTCTGAAAAGTAGAGGTTGCTGCCTCTTTCTTTATCTTGCTTGACCCATTTCTGCAACTGCTCATCTTTCAGCTGATTCTCTCGAATTTGGTCTAATAGATTTGATCTTACTGAGAGGTTTGCTAAAATCATATTACTGCTGCTAGACACTATTTCAAGTCCAAACTTTTCAAGATCAGCTGCCAACGGTTTCTGGACAATCAGCTGAGCTAATCCAACAAACTTCCTGCTTAAAGCATCAGCTACCACATTTGCTTTTCCTGGGTGATAGCTGATCATACAGTCGTAGTCTTTAACCAGCTCCAACCATCGCCTCTGTTTGTTGGATAATTCCTCTCGTGATCCTTCAGTTGTCTGGATGCGTATGAAATTACTTTACGCTCCTGCATCAAAACAGCTCCTAAACCCATTTTGGATGCGTCTGTGTAGAATACAAATTTTCCCTGATCAGATGGAATTTTTAACACAGGTGCTTCTATCAGCGCTTGCTTCAGCTTGTCAAAACTGTTTTGACATTCAACTGTCCAATTATACTTCACCTGTTTTCTTGTTAACGTAGTCAAAGGAACAGCTATCTTAGAGAATCCTTGGATAAATCGCCTATAATATCCGGCTAAACCCAAGAAACTCCTTATCTCTGCAACAATATTTGGTGTTGGCCAATCGTGAACAGCTTCTACTTTAGCTGGGTCGACTTCTATTCCATCCTTAGAAATAATATGGCATAAGAACGCTACTTTCTCCAACCAGAATTCGCATTTGCTAAATTTTGCAAACAGCTGCTTATCTCTCAAAATCCGGAGAACTGTTCTCAAATGTTGGACATGCTCGCATCTGGTCTTAGAATATACTAAGATATCATCAATAAATACCACTAGGAACTGGTCCAGAAATGGTTGAAAGACTCTATTCATTAAATCCATGAAAGCTGATGGAGCATTTGTAAGTCCAAATGGCATAAATAGAAATTCATAGTGGCCATACCTAGTTCTAAAGGCTGTTTTATAAACATCTGGTGCCTTAATCTTTAGCTGATGGTATCCAGACCTTAAGTCGATCTTAGAAAATACTATGGACCCTTTCAACTGGTCAAACAGATCTTCTATCCTAGGCAGTTGATACTTATTCTTAATAGTCATTTTGTTCAGCTCTCGGTAATCTATACATAGCCTCATACTTCCATCCTTTTTCTTAACAAATAAAACTGGGGCTCCACAGGGGGAAGTACTTGGTCTGATAAACCCTTTCTCTAACAGATCTTGTATCTATTCCTTCAGTTCTTTCATTTCTGATGGAGCTAATCGATAAGACGGTCTAGAAACTGGAGCAGCTCCTGGAATTAGATAAATGGAAAATTCCAGCTCTCTGTCAGGTGGTAGTCCCTGGATATCTTCTGGAAAAACCTCGGGGAACTCACTTACCACTTCTACATCTGACAACTGGGGTCTACTGGTTGCTGTTAAAGATGATAAACTAACCAGAAATCCTACTCCTCCTTTCCTCAAGCAACGTTGAGCCTTAGGAGATGATATTATTCGAGGAATCTTACAAACATGCTTGGATTTAAACCAAAATGATTTTCCTACTGGTGGGTTAACCACTACTGTTCGTAGCTTAAAATCAATTACTACCCCATAATTGGTTAATCAATCCATTCCCAAAATCATATCAAATTCAGGAATCGGCAAAACAATCAATTCAACCGAAATCTGATGCCCTTGCAGACTAAGTTCTAAGATCCTAAATACATCATGAGATATCAATTCTTCTCCTGACGGTACTGAAACACAGAAACCTACAGCTACCTGGTCGGGCTTGATGGGCAATTTCTTAGCAAATTCAGCAGCTATAAATGAATGAGTGGCTCCTGAATCTATCAAAGCCATGGAAGGTAATTCAGCAATCATAATCTCACCCGTAACTATTGTCGAGTCTGGATTTTCTTGATCAGTTGTCATTACAAAGGCTCTGCTGGTCACCAATTGCTTTGATTTTGGACAATATTTCAAAATATGTCCCTGCATTCCACATTTATAGCAGACATTTTCTCCAAGTCTGCATTGTCCAGGATGATTCCTTATGGCACTTAGGACATTCTGGCCTATTATTACCAGCAGGAACAGAGCTAATAGGTTGAATCGGTAGAGGCTTATGCTCCTGAGGCCTCTGCTGGTTCTTGTTTTGTTTCTTGAATGGCCTCTGGTCCTTCTGCTGAAAGTCCTGTCTTTTCTGTTGCCTTTCCTCATCGACATCTTTCCAATCCCTTTCAATTTGCAGGGCTCTATCCACTGCTTCTCGAAAGGTCCTTGGCACAGATAGCCTAACATTCATTTTGAACATAGGCTTCAACCCTCCATGAAATGACTCAGCTTCTCCTCTGGGTCATTTCCAATTAATGGCACAAAATAGCACCCTCTTTCAAACTTCCGCACATATTCCTGTACGGTTAAACTTCCTTGCTTAAGGGTCAAAAATTCCCTTTTCAATTCGGACCTCTTACCAGCTGTGAAGTATTGCTCAAAGATATTTGTTTGAAATCTGCCGCAAGATCCAGCTTTCAGCAACTAGTGGATCAGTAGTACCACTGAACTCCTTTGGCTTTTGTCGCCTGAACTTTTCTTGAGGATCATCATTACTAGGTCCTCGGCTGCTGGAAGATTGCCCATTACCTCTGCTGTTTTGTTCTACCAGCAGTCTCAGAAGTTATGTGATATTAGCATTATTGTCAGTATTGGTTTCTTCTAGGGGAATATTCCTTCTACCTCTTCCTCTTCATGACATCATATATTCTATAGCCCGTAATCCACCACATATATATATCAGAACATGCTAAATAATTTAAAGACAATGCTCTGAAAATAAACTCACAACTTAGAAGAACGGACGATGAATTCTGATCCAGCTTATGGTGCGTGTGTTTATCTCAGGAACGTTGCTCTGATAGCATGTTGTGACACCCGAACCCACGGGGTCACGAAATTTGGGGTGAAATAAAAATTTTCGAAAAAAAGAAGGGCTGAAACACAATTTGTTATAAGCTGTATTTCTTATAACTTAAAAGAATGAAACACGAACTCAATCAAAAGCTGACAGACACATGATAGCGCACCAACTATTGAAAACATTTGCGTAAAACAAATTCTATTATATATATTGCAATTGCGGTGTACAACAGCTGATATTCTATATGAACTACTACTGTTGCAACTGATTTAATACAGTCTTTACAAAAGATAAAATAACATCAGACTTGACACGGAAAATGCTGGCCATTGACAAACACACACCACCCAGCAGCTGATTCAAGTTTCACCTCCCGTTCGCTCCTCAGTTGACGAACCTGCACCATTTTAAAAGCTAATGAGCCTAGGGGCTCAGCAAGAAAAACCCGAGTAATAACAATTTCATTTAACGCAGGAAGACATCTGAACATACATAACTTGAGTTAAAGGAATCATCAATACATAAACGTTTCATAAACATTTCTTTCTTCCATAACTTGGAGATAAGGGATAATAGTCCAAATCTCATCATAATCAATATCATTTTCTTTAGATTTATGGCTTGAAGCTCTCCTTAGGTCCGTGTTGCAGTTTGATCAAAATGGCTTCCGATATCAGTTTTAGCATATAGCTCATATGAAAGGGCAGCCGACATCTAGGCGACTACTCACCCTTCTCCTTGTGACCGTCTGTTATCTATGCTATAAACCTTAAAATAAATTTTGTTCCCTTAACATCCTTTCATTCTTTGAAATCTCTTTAAACATCATCGGGTTCCATCATTTAAAACTCTCGCTTCCCATTTTAAACTTTACTGAGTAACGAATTCGACTGTTGGGAACTTACCGCTAAAATGAAATCAGTCGTAACAAAGTGAAAACAATACTTTGAAACAAAACAGATCTTCACTATTCACGTTTATCGTAAAACAGCTGCGAGAATATTTGTGAATACTTGAAACAGACGTAGTAAATGAAACGATGTAGTTGAAGTAGGAAATAGACATGATGACGTAAGAATATCTGCTACCAGTTGTAACTTAAGGAAACGACGTCGTTAGTTTGAACCAGTCGCAACAATAATCGCTAACAACACGACTCGGGAATAAGTGTAAAACGATGTCGTTTGCTTTAAGAAGCTGACGTAAGAAAGTCTGATAATAAGAATAAACAGAAGAATATCTGTTATCAGACATGACTCCGAATAAATGAAATGATGTCGTTTGTACAACAAACAGACGTACGAACAGTGCAACGACTGAATACAACGATACAATACAACAGCTGATGAACAAACCAACAACTGATGAACAAATGCAAAGCTGACAACAGCTGAACAAGAACAATGTAAAGCTGACAACAGCTGATGTGAGAAATTCTCGAAACCAAAAGCTGACTTTAAACTTGGTGTTGCAACATCAAAACGACAGCTACGCTATCAGCTGTTATCTATCAAACCAGACTTTATACTGATTCAACTAACAACATCCGATTACATAGCGTCAAATTCCAATGTACCATTCACCTGAAGGAAGAACATTCATGAACATACTTGAATCAAACTAGAATCCTCAGTATCCATATTTTTTTCTAAAACACTTGGAAACATAAAAACATCATTTTGAACCCAATCTTTCTTTCCTTGAACATGCTTAATTCATTTTAAACATGAACTTCAACATACTATAACATACAGGCAAGCAGATCCATAAAATGAATAAAATCAATATATGCTTTAAATGGTGTAGCAAAAGATCAGCTTTTACTTGCCTTAACAAAGCTTTGCAACCGTGGTTAATTCCGGCAGAATCTTCTCCCTGAGCAACAAACGAACTTCTCTGTATTTTATTTTGAATAATACTAAAGATTTTCTTCGCAAATGATAATGATCTTGCTTTCAAAACAAGTTTAAATATGGAAGGGATAAGTGGCAAGGTTCTATGTTTACAAATCATGACAGACTTCAACCAAGTTGTGAAATTTTAGTAAAATTCCCCTTCATCTCATTTTAAATTTGTAAAACACCAAACCCTTTTCAAAAGAAATCATTTGTCCTCCTTAAAGATATTTTCAATCGATTTAAACCTGCTCATGTATCGCTCTTGGAGTCATCTGCTGGAACCAGCCGCGACGCATCTTATTTTATGAAATCAATAAAAATCAGCTTTTGCCGACAATTAAATTGTCATTTTGACCCAATCAAAATAAACAAGATTCATATACGTAGTCCTATGGATTTTGGGGCGTTACAACTCTACCCTCCTTATTGAAATTTTGTCCTCGAAATTTTACTTACCAATCAGATATGGGTAAAGGTTAAGCATATCAGATTCTGTCTCCCACGTTGCTTCTCGCTCAGATTGGTTAGACCATTATATCTTAACCATAGGAATACTACGATTTCTTAGTTTTCTAATTTCTCATAGGAGAATTCTTTCTGGTCTTTTTTCATAACTTAAATCTGGTGCTAATTGAATTGGCTCATGACTTAGCACATGCGAAGGGTTGGGAATATATTTCCTCAAAGCTGATACATGGAAAACATTATGCACTGCTGACAACTGTGCAGGCAGTGCTAATCGATAGGCTAGTGTTCCTATCTTCTCTAGGATCTCATATGGTCCAATATATCTTGGACTAAGCTTTCCTTACTTTCCAAAACGCATTATTCCTTTTATTGGAGCAATTATCAAAAATACGTGATCACCTATTTCAAAAGTCAGTTCCCTTCTTCGATTATCGACGTAACTTTTCTGTCGGCTTTGAGCAGCTTTCATTCTTTCTCTTATCTTCTTAACAGCTGATGCTGTTTGCTCTACTACATCTGGTCCTAAACTAGATATTTCACCAAATTCATCCCAATGGAGTGGTGTTCTACACTTTCGACCGTAGAGAGCTTCATATGGAGCCATCTGAATCGAAGCCTAGAAACTGTTATTGTAGGCGAACTCTACCAGTGGCAAATTCAGATCCCAGCTTTTTGAAAAATCCACAATACATGCTCTGAGAAAGTCTTCTAAAATCTGAATCACCCTTTCAGATTGTCCATCGGTCTGGGGTGAAACGCAGTGCTAAAGGTCAACTTTGTACCCATAGCTCTATGCAAACTTTTTCAAAAAGCTGATGTGAACTTTGGATCCCTATCTGATACAATGGAAATCGGAATACCATGTAGCCTCACTATTTCCTTGACATAAAAATCCGTGTATCTGCTCACCTCATATGTTGTTTTAACTGGTAAGAAATGAGCAGACTTAGTGAGTCTATCAATTATAACCCAGATGGAGTTATATCGTTGAATAGTTCTGGGTAAACCCGTTACAAAGTCCATCGCTATACATTCCCACTTCCATTCTGGAATGGGCAGTGATTTCAATAATCCAGCTGGTCGCTGGTGTTCAGCCTTCACCAGCTGACACGTCAAACATTCAGCTACAAATCTGGCAACATCCCTCTTCATTCCTGGCCACCAGTACAACTGCTGGAGGTCCTTATACATTTTAGTACTTCCGGGATGTACTGAGTATGGAGGTGTATGAGCTTCTTTCAAAAGATCACCTCTCAAATCATCTACTTGGGGTACCCAGATTCTCCCCATGTATCTAACTACTCCATCTTCTGAAAAGTAGAGGTTGCTGCCTCTTTATTTATCTTGCTTGACCCATTTTTGCAACTGCTCATCTTTCAGCTGATTCTCTCGAATTTGGTCTAATAGATTTGATCTTACTGAGAGGTTTGCTAAAATCATATTACTGCTGCTGGAAACTATTTCAAGTCCAAACTTTTCAATATCAGCTGCCAACGGTTTCTGGACAATCAGCTGAGCTAATCCAACA
>KQ999343.1:22985-38503 GCA_001598015.1 Dorcoceras hygrometricum | reverse complement strand
CCTTTCACCCCCAGACAGATGGACAATCTGAAAGGGTGATTCAGATTTTAGAAGATTTGCTCAGAGCATGTATTGTGGATTTTTCAGAAGGTTGGGATTTAAAGTTACCATTTGTAGAATTTGCGTACAATAACGGTGTCCAAGCATCTATCCAGATGGCTCCATATGAAGCTCTTTATGGCCGCAAATGTAGAACACCTCTTCATTGGGATGAAATTGGTGAGAGAGCTGGTTTAGGACCAGATGTATTGGAGCAAACAGCAGAAGCTGTTAGAAAGATAAGAGAGCGAATGAAAGCTGCTCAAAGCCGGCAGAAGAGTTACACAGATAATAGGAGAAGAGATCTGAATTTTGAAATCGACGATCATGTATTTCTGAGAATTGCTCAAATGAAAGGATAATGCGTTTTGGAAAGAAAGGAAAGCTGAGTCCAAGATATATTGGACCATATGAAATTTTAGAAAGAATAGGAACGCTAGCTTATCATTTAGCACTGCCCCTGCAACTGTCAGCAATGCATAGCGTTTTTCATGTTTCAGTTTGAGGAAGTGTATTCCTAATCCTTTGCATGTGCTAAGCCATGAGCCAATCCAGTTAGCACCAGATTTAAGTTACGAAGAGAGACCAGAGAGGATTCTCTTTCGAGAAGTTAGAAAGTTAAGAAACCGTAGTATTCCTAAAAGATACAATGGTCTAACAAATCTGAGCGAGAAGCTACGTGGGAGACAGAAGCTGATATGCTTAACCTTTACTCATATCTGTTTGGTAAGTAAATTTCGAGGATGAAATTCCATTAAGGAGGGTAGAGTTGTAACGCCAAAATCCATAGAACCATATACATGAATCTTATTTATTTCAAGGGTCAAAATGACATTTTAAATGTTAGCATAAGCTATTTTATGAAAGCTGATTTTACTAATTTCAGAAATGAGGTACGACACAGCAAGTTCCAGCAGATGTCACTCCAAGCGCAATATACGAGCAGATTTAGAAATCTGTTGAAAATAATTTTAAGGAAAACAAAATGGTTTCTTTTAGAAAGTATTTGGTAGATTTGCAAACTAAAATATTGAGAGGGAAATTTTACTAAAATTCATAACTTTAGGTAAGGTGTGTCATGCTTGATGATTACACCTCACCTGCCACTAATCCGTCCTATACAAATACTTGCTTTGAAGGAAAGGTTCATTTTCACTTACAAAAAGAAAACTCTTTTGTGTTCTCTCATTTCCAAAGAAGCTCGTTGTGATTTCTTGAGGAGGAGGAACTCTGCAGGAATCAACTGCCGTTGTAAAGCTCAGTTCAAAAGCAAATAAACGCTGATCCTTTGCTACACCATTTGAAGCATATATTGATTTTTTCTTATTTTATAGATCTGCTTGCCTGTATGTTTAAAGTTATGTTTAAGTTTATGTTTAAGAAGCTTTACGAATGATCAAGAAAAGAAAGATTGGGTTCAAAGTTATGTTTTTGCTTCCAAAGTTTTCGAGAATGTTTTAAGAAAGATTGAGGATGTTTAAAAGTACTGAGTAGTTCAGATTTGAGTCACGTATGTTCATGAATGTTCTTCTTTCTGGTAAATGGTAACATCTGAACTTGACTCTATGTAATCGGAGATTCTAGTCGAATCAGAAACTAAGCCTGGTTTGATAGGCAGAACTGGTATCGTAGGTGTCCTTCGTGATGTTGCAGCACCAAGTTCCAAATCATACTTTGTTTCCTATGTTAGCGACTCAATTTCATATTTAAATCAGAAGTTTTCATTTCAGATTTGTGTTTCGCTACACATCTGAGTTTGGTCAGGTTAACATTATTAATCACTTCACTGCTGAGTCGATTACAATTATTCGTTGACATCTGAGTTGACCAACCTAGTTGCGTTGACATCTGAGTTGACCAACCTAGTTGCGTTGACATATGAGTTGACCAACGACATCTGTTTCTTTTCCAAAACAATATTTCTGTGGTGACATCTGTTTCCCGCTATCACTACAGTTCCATAGTCAAATCTGTTTCATTGTTAGCGATGTATTTCCATAGTTAGATATGTTTTCTACGCTAACGACAGTCCTTTTGATATATCTGTTTCAACGTTAGCGTTACGCTTCTAATGAGGAATCTGTTTTCACAATAGAAATCTGTTTTGCTTTCCAGTACAGTTTCCTTTAGAGAAATCTTTTCTCATTCAGCGAGTAGTCAAATCTGATAATCAGTAAGTTTTAAAATGGGAAGCGAGTTTTAAAAGAAATGAACCCCGATGATTTTTAAAGAAGATTTCAAAAGATAAGAGTTTAAAGGAATGAAAGTTTATTTTTAAGGATTTATGACATAGATAACAGAAGGTCATAACAGAAGGGTGAGAAGCTGTCCAGATGTCAGTTTCCCTTTCATAAAGAAAGGGTGAGCAGTTGTCCAGATGTCGATTGCCCCTTCACAATGAGCTATATGCTAGAACTGATAACAGAAGTCATTTGATCAAGTGCATAAAGACCTAAGGAGAGCTGTCTGCCTGCATTAAATGACTTTGTTATTACTCAGATTTTACTTGCTGAGCCCCTAGGCTCATTAGCTTTTAAAATGGTGCAGGTGAGACAGTTAAGGGACAAGCAGAAGGTGGAAGCTGAGACAGCTGGGTGATGAAGTGTTTATCTATGGACAGCGTTTTCCATGTCTTAAGTGTTGTTGTCTTTTATCCTAGACATCTGTATTAGATCTATTGCAACAGTAGTAAATTCATATAGAATTTCAGATGTTGTAATATCGCATTTGCAGTATATATATGAAATCTGTTTTCCGCAATTTTTCAGTACTAGGCGCCGAACGTGTGTGTGTCAGGTTTGTGTTTATGTTTCGAAATTTTTCTAAGTTATAAGAAATACAGCTTATAACAAATTGTCATTCAGCCCCTTCTTTTTATTTCGAAATTTTATTAAACCTCAAATCCGTGACCCCGTGGGTTCGGGCGTCACAGTTTGCTCCTCAAAATACATGTCTCCCGATAATATCTAAGAACCATTTCCACAAATCAGATGTTTCTTCATCCACTACGGCAAATTCTAGTGGTAGAACTTGATTGTTCGCATATAGAGTAATAGCAATCAGCATTTTATGCTTGTATTCTCTGTATAAATGTGTAACATCAACACTAATTATTTTGTGTGTGTTTAAACCCATCTATGTTGGGCTTGAAAGCCCAAAATACATAATTCAATATCTTTATCGGATTATTGGTTGGTCTGAGGTGCTTTCACTCCACGATTGTTCCAGAATTATATTTCACCAAAGTTCGCATATACTTTGGAAGTAGTTGAGCAGAGCTCTTCCACGTACCATAAGCAATCTCGGCTGCAAGTCTCAAACTTCGCCATTCCTTCGAATACGTGATTTTATATCCATATTTTTCTTTCCATTAATATACTTAATCTCATAGGAAGTATCACATCGTACAATACCCAACAAAGTTTGAGCGATCATGTTGTTGTTTAGGTTTTGATGGTCAATACTGACTTTTATTTGCAATACATGTATGAGATCCACCATATTTGGTTTTTTTTCCAGTAACCCGTCTTCGGCTTGAAAGAAGCTGGTAGACCCAAACTTCTTGTGGTGCTACTAGCAATGTTCTTGCACCGTATTTTCCACAAAGTGCATTTGCTCAACACAACAATATACTCTCATCTAACAAATTCTAATAGAATAATCTTTCATAGATGCAATCAGTTCATGTTTATCTTTAAACATCATGTTTACAAATAACTTACTAGCTTGTTTTCCCAGAAGGTACACCAATAGAATCATGTATCTCCTCGTCGAATACTTTAGTAAAAAAAGGTGGTATTGCATATGTGCTCGAATGAAATGTCGTGATTTGTCTTTGTAAAATATCTCGTCGTGTGTGACGAGATGATGACCCCTCATGTATATTATCCTCCGTAGTTGTGTCTTCTTCATCATTATCAGGTCCTTCATTAGACTCATAAGATGATATCTCGAATTCGGTATCACTATTACCAACATGTGTATTAGTGTCACCCTGATTCGGAGAAGCTACTGCTATTTCAGGATCAGCAGTGTTGGTGTCAAAAAAATTGATTTCCTTCGATGATATGTTGATCCCATGATCCACTTCCATGCTCCAAAGATATATTTGATAATCCTTTGGTAACCTGTTGAACATCTATCTGTGTAGAAGTACCTGGTTGGTTACAGACCCTCCTTTGAAGACATGCTGAATATATGATTCAGGTTTATTGAACCAACATTAGGATCAATTGGCCTTGTTTCCATATACAAATGCAAAATCTACATATTTGGACATTGAACTAAAAATTCTAAAACATCATCATCAACAATATGGACTAAGACTTCTGTTCAACGTGATTTTCAATGAATGAATATATCGTTTACATTTTATACACAATTTCAACCAATTCCAACAAAGTAATAGATCGTGATACTCTCATTGACATTTTATGTGAAATAGAATATTCGAACGATCCATTTCCAACAATAATATCCACACCAAAATATAGAAACAATCTGACACAATCCATTTGGAAGAAGAAAATCTAGGTTATTTGATACAACAATTAAAATTTTGAGAAAAACAAAACACAACAAATAGATGAAAACAAGATATAAATGAAGATATAGATAAACAAGGAAGATGAAATAAATTCTAAATGGCGATGATAGCTTATATAGGGAAAAAAAACGTCCGCTTATAAGAAATGTGGACAGTGCATGTTGAGCACATGGTCTGGACGATTGGCGACAACAAAATTTTGGAGGAAGGTGCCTCGTAGTGACGTGGGTTGATGTGAAGCTTTCGTAACGTCACATCAAGTCAGTTTTGTTTTTTGAAGCGTCCGCTACTCGTGACAGCGGACGGTTCTTCTTTTTCTATAATTTGTCACCGTATGTTGCCAGTAGATGCAGACGGTGACTCGGTTTGTTTTAAAATTTGTCACAGTCTATTGCCAGTAGATGCAAACTTTTAGCAATGGACTATGGTTTTTTTTTTACCAGCATCCGCTTCCTGCAACAGCATATCGCTGTAGTTTTACAAACCCTACCTACATATCCTCTTTATGAAAATTTTCTTTTACATTATTTTTAGAAACAGCCCCCTGTTACTCGTAATATTGAATATAACATTTCAGAGTCGAATTTCGTACTGGCTTGAATGCACATGCATGTGACATGGCTAACAATCACAGGCCGTCCGTATGTTAAGTCAGATAGTGGGCCTACTATTTGAATATTTAATGTAATATTAGAAAAAATCATTAAATGAATGTTTATATTTTAATTTTGAAAAAGTAAAAATAATGTAGATTGTGCAAGTGTTCTGAGACATTTTAAAAATTACGATGGATTAACTGTACAGGAATTTTTCCAATTGGAATAGTTTTACTTGAAGTGGTAAATTTTGGCTAGCATACTTCGATTATTACTTCCGTAGTGTAATATATGATTGTGCAATTCTTTTTAAATGGCATTTAATAAGTGAGAGTTTCAAGTTAGGCTCCAATTATTATTCCACAAAAACAAGTGCATCGGGATATGATTCCTCTGCAGGCACTCCCATGTGATTTGGATCAGGTAGCATCCAATTTATGTAACAATTATAATAAGTGACTGTATCATAAGAATAAACAAGAGCCATGAAGGTCAATTCCGAATGCCAATGTTATCTTATTTTTTCAGGTATTTTTTCCTTCATCTCACAAACAGATTACATCATCTCTCTTTATAAACGGTAAGGTTCAACTTTTATCTAAACGGAAGGTTAAATTGTGAGTATCGATTGCTTATTACTAGATATAAAATTATAGTCGCTAGTTAAGATATAATTTTATTTCTTTATACATGTAGGTGCATATATTGTATGCATTAGGATTGAGTTGTTAAGCACATGAGTTCTGAAAGATACGTATCTAACTGCTAGTGCGTTCTTATATTCTTTAGAGATTAGTCTGACCCCTTACCCTAACGTCGGTCCTATCACGAACAGAGATAGCATTATCCGCTAAGATGTGACATCATACTTTTACAGACCACCTCGTCAACCAGATCAATCGGTGCAATATGAATAACTTGAAGTACGAGAGCTTCTCAGGAGGTCACTCATCTCAGTACTACTCTCGCTCATACACGCTTAACCAACATAAGTCATAATAAA
Source organism: Dorcoceras hygrometricum (assembly GCA_001598015.1). Taxonomy (NCBI): domain Eukaryota; kingdom Viridiplantae; phylum Streptophyta; class Magnoliopsida; order Lamiales; family Gesneriaceae; genus Dorcoceras; species Dorcoceras hygrometricum. Next base: position 32,319 of record KQ999343.1, on the reverse strand, counting down.
GTCTAGTTTGATCGATCATGTCTTCTCGAGACACAATATCAGGTCGTTAGACTTCTAAAGTACTTTTACAATAAATGGATTTTAGAGTTTAAACATGATGATGTTTATATGTCATACTTTGCAATTTTTATGTTCACAAACTCATCGACTCAATGGATCAATTATGTGAAACGAATTTCCGATTCAACCCTAAGAAAAGTATTATCTTTATCAAAAATACTATTGTTTACTACAAAAATGAATAATGTAGACCCATATTAAAGATTAGATTCGTAAGATTAGCTGACAACGTGTTTTTATTTGTATAATGTGATAACATTGAGTGTTTATCTTAGGCAAAATGCTTTTTCGCCATATCGCTGATAGTCAAGTGGCGTGACTTCCAGTTGATCCATTTTCTTACTCCATCTTATACTTCCAAAAGACATCATGAGGCAGATACTATCAAACGAGAAAAATTTAAAATAAGAAAAAAAAAGTGATAAATTTTTTTATAGGTATCACAAGATTCTGTGCTCCCACCACATAATAATAATTCATCAAATAATTCAATGTAAGGTGGGCCTCAGTGCTGGCCAATATATAGTTGATAAAATGTTTTTTATGCCCTGCAGTGAGAAACGGCAATTGTCATGACTTATGCCCCACCAAAAATCACAATTTTGTTAGCCCAACCTTCACCACATGCAGCCTCATTTTGTCGGGGGTACCACATATCACAGTTTCTCTGAATGTGTACGGATTCAAATATGATTCCATGTCCAGCATCTCTCACATGAGTTGGCGATATAAGATACTCTCCGCTTCCCAAACTCAACACAGATATGTTCTGACTTCGAACGATGGACGTAGTTCACTTGCGATATCTGTTTGATGATACATATATTGGGACTTCACGATTTTGAAAGATGTTACGAGACTTAAAATATATCAAAACAGACAATATTACAAGCGGGCTAGAGCATGAGATTTGATATTAAATAGCTCCACTTTGAGTTTAGGATGGTGGGGGGGGTATCCATGTCATAAAACCTAAGCGATCATATGCGTTAACACCCTTTTCGATGGGTTTAAAATTGAGAGTCAATAAGCTAAGTAGATAATATCACAAGTATTAGGTAATGACATTTGACATCATAGCGGCTCAATGTTGGGTTTGCAATCGTGGAGAGCTTCTCACATAATCAAATGGAGAGATATTGGATAGTTAAGTGGATATGTGTGGAAACCTATTTTGACGAATTTAAAGTCATGATGTTATAATAGGCATAAACGAAAATATTATAGTAAACTGGACCATGAAAATATATATGTTCGAAATATTGCATCGAATTTTATGTGAGAAGGTTAAAATGTGGGGATCATAATTCTAATCTAATATGAAAATATATGAGAACAAAAAATGACGTTCAGCTATTCAAATTATTGACGAGAAATAAAATGTCGATCCGATTTAATTATCATAGCTGCACCACGTTTGTGTATAAACTTGGTATAAAATAAGCATAGAGTTAAGAAGATTAGATCTGGCCGAAACTAATAGAATATTCTTAGTCATCATAGCTAAGTTGAGTAAGGATAATTCAGATTCGAGCGGTATATAAGTTCAGAAGAGATCAATTCAAACCAATAGATCAGAACAACAGTTCAGATCAGATTAAAAGTGTAGATCTGATCAGTTTGGGATTTCTGTTCAAGACAGAACAAAATAGATCGGATGCGCAGATCAGGTTGGAGCTTCGTTTGATAATCAGATCGTAGCTGAATTCAAGGAATTGATTTAAGAGATCCTTTATAGTCGGGAACAACATAGAAAACAATCATAATATCTCAGAGTTGGTATTGTACGAAGATTACCTTTTGAACCAAAAAAAAATGCAATTAATGAAGTAGCCTAGGAATGTCATTTCTGCCTAAGGTATTTCGGTGGATCATAGCAAGGTTGAGGCGGTTCTTAACTGGAAGCGACCTAGGAATGTTTCAAAGATCCGTAGTTTCTTGGGTTTTGCTGGCTACTACCGGTGTTTCATCGAGGGATTTTCTTCCATATCCAGGTCGATGACGTAGTTGTCCCAAAAGGATAGGAGATTTTTGTGGACAGACGAGTGTGAGTCGAGTTTCCAGTTGCTCAATGAGAAGTTGACTACTGCTATAGTGTTGTCTTTACCTTTGGGTTCTGGAGGTTTTGTGGTATGCTCCGATGCTTCTCTGAGTGGGTTGGGATGCGTGCTAATGCAGAATGGGCGAGTGATAGCTTACGCGTCTCGACAGCTGAAATCCCATGAGACCAGATACCCCGTTCATAATTTGGAGTTGGGAGCTATTGTTTTTGCCTTGAAAATTTGACGTCACTACCTGTATGGTGAGCAGTTTGTGGTGTACACCGACCACAAGAGCTTGAAGTACATCTTCACTCAGTTAGATTTGAATATGAGGCAGCGTCGTTGGATGGAGTTGCTCAAGGATTTTGACTGTGAGATTCAGTATCAACCTGGGCGGATGAACTTAGTGGCCGATGCCTTGAGTAGGAAAGCCCAGCCTGCGATGCTAACATATTTGAGTATCTCAAAAGTCCATGAGCATCTAGGGAATTCTGGATGGCGTTTTCAGCCGGATGATCAGTACTTCGTAGTTTCTTCTTCTCAGGTTGAACCACAACTTGTAGCAGACATTAGAGAAACACAGAGTACTGACCCCTATATCCAAGAGCTTAGGATAAAGGCCCAGAATGGTCAGTCGGATGATTTTACTGTTGCCTCTAATCGATGTTTGAGATTTCGTGGTAGACTAGTGGTTCCGGATCTGATAGAATTGAAGGAGACTATACTGAACGAGGCCCATTGTAGTCGTTACAGTGTACATCCGGGTGAGAAAAATTTGTACCATGCTTTGAAGTCTCACTATTGGTGGGAAGGCATGAGGAATGATATTTCTGGATTTGTAGCACGATGTCTAAATTGTCAGCAGGTCAAGGCTGAGAGGATGAGACTTGGAGGATTGCTACAGAGTTTAAAAGTGCCTTAGTGGAATTGGGAGCACGTTGCCATGGATTTCGTGACCCATTTGCCTCGATCGAACATGGGATGTGATGCGATTTTGGTGGTGATTGACAAACTCTATAAGTCAGCCCACTTCATTCCCTATGACGTGTTCCATGAAGAAGATGGCAAGGCTATACATTGATCATGTGGTTAGATTGCATGGAGTGCTGGTTTCGAAAGTGTCTGATAGAGATCCATGATTTACTCCAGCAATGGGTTCGAGATTGGCTATGAGTACACCTTATCATCCTCAGACAGATGGCCGAACCGAGAGAACCATTCAGACTTTGGAGGACATGCTGCGAGCTATTATGATGGATTTCAGTGGTGGCTGGCAAGATTCTTTATCCCTGGTTGAATTTTCCTATAACAACCAGGTAACTATCGGGATGGCCCCATTCGAAGCTTTGTACGACAGGAAATGCAGATGCGGATCACCGATCTGTTGGGAAGAAGTTGGAGAGAAACAACTGTCTACCCCTGAGTTTTGTGCAGCATATGAAGGATCAGATTGAGCTGATTAGGAGTAGAATGAAGGCTTCACAAGATCTTCAAGCTAGCTATGCTAACAGAAGGCGTAGACCTTTGGAATTCCAGGTTGGCGATCGAGTATTTCTGAAAGTTTCTCCTTTCAAGAGTGATGAGATTTGGGCTCAAGGGTAAGTTAGCTCCAAGATTCATTGGTCTGTTTGAGATTATTGAGAGGATTGGATCCTTGGCATGATCGTTTGCAATTACCTGCTGAGTTAACAGCGATGCATGATGTGTTTCATGTGTCAATGTTGAGGAAATATGAACCAGATCATTCCCATGTACTATTGAACCGATGAAGTTGAGCTGGATCAAGTTTTGAGCTACGTTGAATATCCAGGACAGATTCTGGATAGGAAAGAGAAATAACTTAAAATAAAACTATTCCTTTGGTCATGGTCCAATGGAGCAAGCATGACAGAGAAGAGACTACTTGGGAATTTGAAGAAAAGATAAGATAGGAGTGGCCTCATCTATTTGAATATTCGCGGTATTAACCCAGGTAATCTTTTGCTTGTTGACCGGTGTTTTGATTAGTTTTGTACTCTTGGTTAGTGGCTTCTTGGTGAGCATTGAGGAATGCTGGATTGTTGTGTTTCAGTTTGGATAGTTTATGGGTTGTAATTATGGTTTGATTTCGTGGAATAAATCCATTTTTAGTTGGGGAGAATGTGAGAAATAGAATTATTAGATGATAATTAATGAGTTAATCAGATCATAAAATGTTTAACCCAAGTAGATAATTCAGCTGGATAAGCTGCTGGTGAAGTGACCAGCTTAGATGTGTGCTGGTCCAGGTTGCGTTGCCAAGCTGGTTTTGCAGTTGTTTGGGTTTCAGTGTGGATTATCTTTGGCTTGAATCATGATTTTGAGCACTGACGATTAGAGCTGATTGATGGTTTATCAGTGGGGATGTTATAGCTTGGAGATTCGGATTGATATGAAGCAGTTTCGTTACCAGCTGGTCTAAGGTTTTGTGCAAACTGGTTGAGGTAAACTGTTCCAAGTCCAATATAAGCTGGAACCAGCTTAGAGGTCTGCTGGTGAGATTTGAGGATGAACCAATATCAGCGCTGGTGTGAGCTGGTTGGACAGATTAGTCATGAGATGACATGTTTCCTTGAGCTGGTTTTGTGGATACCAGCTTAGAGGGATCAACTTAGGGGATTTACGGTGTATGTGCGAGCTGGACCCAGCTTAGAGATATGCTGGATGCTCCGAGATGGTTCGTTGGAATGCGATCTGGTTTTAGTGTCTTTGTACCTAAGCTGGAACAGTGGAGAGGTCTGAGCTGATCTGAGCACTGTAGAGCAGACCGGGTTTGTGTAAGTGATCCAAGCTGAATGTGTGTTGCTTGAAGTACCTGAGCTGGTCAGCTGAGCGCTGTGCTGGTTGAAAACAGCATAACCTACCTGAGTTGGTTTGTGTTCCTGAGATGGTACAGTAATAAAGTCTGAGCTGGTTTTACTTTACTGTAGCTTTGACTGTGAGTATATATATAAGTGTTGACCAAAAATTAGTTATTTTTACAAGACATAAATCTTATCTTCTCCCGTGAGTATCCCGACACTTATATCGTCAAACCCGCGTTGCTACTGTTCACCCGACACCTTTGTATTCCGATTGCCGGAGATTGGCTGGTCAGATTTGAGTGAGGGTACCTCGAATGGAAACCTCTCTTTGAGACCAACGTTTTTGTACCAGTTTGGAGTCGGAAAAAGGTCGGATAGAGATAATAGTTGAGTAACTGTGTGAGCTGGTTCTTGAGATTTTCCGACAGAGTTAAGCTCTAGTTCAGGTAATCGTGTTCTGCTAGTGCTAGTTTATGTTCTAGCATTTATCTTCGAGCTGAGTAGTGCTCTGTTGACTAGACATAGTTGATTTGAGCTGTTAGGTTTTAGGCTGCGAGCTGATTAAGCTTGAGTAGAGCTGATTCTTGAGTATCTTGGCAGATTAGATCATCTCTTGTGGTTTTTGCCTTGATTTCTCGGCAGAGACTTGAGAGTGGCTGGGAAGTGTGTTTTTCCATTAAGCTGTGAGCTGAGGTATTGTACCAAGATCTCCGAAAGGTACGGATTGAGCTTATATTAACAGATTTGACATAAGCATGAGAATATTTCCAGTGTGAATTGACTGCTGTGTGATTGCGTGCTGGCTGTAAGCTGAGTTTGCTTAGCCCTGCTATTCTGGATGACTGTTAGGATCGAAAACAAGCTCGGGAGTTCAGAAGGGGGGAAGGGTGAATGAAATCCTTTGCTAATTTTTGTTCGAAAATCTGTTTTAAAATATTTTACTGCTCGACGTAAACCTCCAGCCGAGTTACCAGCTTGGAGGGTTCTAAGTGATTGTTGTTGTCTCGTGTAATAAAATGTTTTATGTGGAAAGAACACGATTCAAACAGTGAACAGTTAAACGAATGCAAAAATATAAAAGTTAAAGAGTCGAGAGATTTGTTTCTGGAAGTTCAGAGCAAATTCTCCTATGTCTCCTCTTCTTCCTCAATGGGAAGAATTTCCACTAGAATATTTGATTTATACAACCCCTTGTACAAACCCGATCCTTCAACCAGCAGCTGCATGAACTTTTAGCACTCAACTACAAACACAGACCCACGATCTGGTTCATAATACAACTAACATAGCTCTAAGCTGGTTGTGAAAATCTAACACTCAACACTCTCTGCTTATGATTTACAATGAAGGTTCAATACTACAGAGTGTGTATAGAAGATAGTGTGACAGAAAGAGTTGAATATGCAATCAGTGCGTGTGTCACTAGCAGTGAGTTGGTTCAATGAGATGAAATCGCTTTTGCTCGTGAAGACTGATTGGCTTGTAAATTCGAAGCTCGTGATGTTGTATCGTTGTGTTCCGTAACCTTTTCACAGCTGATCTTCTATGCTATTTATACTCTTTGGATACAACGGTAATAATGTTACCAGTAGACACTTCGAATATATCCAAATTGAAAATCCTGCGGCGTCTTAAATGCTTGTACAATGATCGTACGTCTCCATTAAATGCATTACTCTTTTTAGCATACTCTGCACCGTATTCAGTTTGAACCGTATCTCTGCGTATCTGGTATTAGCTCAAAGTAGTTCCAACGGATATAATTCAATGCATATAGGTCAAATGTGACACATCATTCTGTTCATACCTTCAAACATTCTGAAATTCAATTTGAATAGTTGTCCTTAACTTAGCTGGGTTCCCGATCTGGTTTTTGAACATTGAATTACTTTTCTTGATCGGGTTCTGAGCTTAATTAAATACAATCTGCTTTGAAATAGTTTACTCATGTCTTTGATTTGCACTGATTTTAGATACCAATCGTTGTACACTCATACCTTCTGTAACGCCCCAAAATCCATATAACCACATAAATGAACCTTTTTTATTTTAAAGATCAAATTGATATTTCAGATTTCAGCATAAGTTATTTTATTTATTTAAAAAGCTGATTTCTTCAGTTTCAGAATTTAGATACGTTGCAGGAAGTTCCAAGCAGATATCACCCCGAGCACATTACACGAGCAGATTTTTAGATTCCGTTAAAATGTTTTTAAAAGAACAAATTGTTTCTTTCAAAATCTTTTGGTAGAATTGAGAAACTAAAACATTGAGAGGGAAATTTTCCCAAATTTCATAGAAATAGGCATGGTGTGTCATGCTTAATCATAACACATCACCTGCCACTAATCCATCTTCCATATATTACTGGTTTTGAAAAGCAAAGTTCATTTTCACTTGTGAAGAAAATACTTTCTTGTTCTCTCAAATTTTCTAAGGAGCTCGTTGTGGTTGCTTGAGAAGGATCTCTACAGGAATCAACTGGTTTCGTATTTCTCAGTGAAAGGCAAGTAAAAGCTGATCATTTGCTACACCATTTAAAGCATATATTGTTTTTCCTCACTTTTGTGGATTGCTTGCCTGTTTTACGTTAAAGATATAGCTAAGTACATGTTCATGAATGTTTAAGAAAAACGAATGATCGGGTTCAAATATATGTTTTTATTTCAAAACTTTCCAGAATGTTTTAATGAAGATATTGATGTTTTGAAAGTATTGAGCAGTTCGGATTTGAGTCATTATATGTTCAGGAAAGTTCTTCTTTCTGGAGAATGGCGACGTTTGAACTTGATTCCAAGTAATCAATAATGCCGGTTAAATCGGAAACTGGTTCTGGTTTGATAGGCAGCACTGGTATCGTTGGGTGTCGTCCGTAATGTTGCAGCACTAATTTCATAGTCAAAATATGTTTCCTACGCTAGCGACCAGATTTCATGTTTACAATTCTCATGTCAGATCCGAGTTTTCGCTTCACATCTAAATTTGGTCAGATCCTACATTGTTGACCACTTTAATTTCTGAGTTGACTACGGTTGACAATTGACATCTGAACAACCCCATATTATATTGTTGACTTCCTAGAATCTGAATTTCCCTGTTAAATATATTTCACACCTAAACTTTGTTTCTATGGTAACATCTGTTTTTCCGATGGCGATCCAAACCCCAAGTTAAATCTGTTTTACGCTAACGGTACAGTTCCTTTTGTCATATCTGTTTCAACGTTAGCGTATATCACTTCTATAGTCAAATCTGTTTTCAATATAAAGATCTGTTTTTAGTTCCCGAACATCATTTTGTTAGATAGATCTGTTTTACTTCAGCGATGAGTTCCTAGTAGTCGAATCTGATGCTCAGTGAGATTTTAAAGAGAAACGAGTTTCGAAATAAAATGAAACCCGATAATTTTCAAATCTAATTTCAACCAGATATGAGTTTAAAGGAAGAAAAGTTTAGTTTCAAAGATTTATGGCATAGATAATAGAGGGTCATAAAGGAAGGGTGAGCAGCTGTCCAGATGTCAGTTGCCCTTTCACCATGGAAGGGGGAGCAGTCGTCAATAGTGTCGGTTGCCCTTTCATAAAGAGCTATATGCTAAATACTGAATTCAGAAGTAACTTGATCAAGTGCCAACGGACCTAAGGAGAGCTTCTAAGACATAAATCAAAAGAAAATAATGATAGGATCTGGGTTATCTCCCCATATCCGAGTTTACGAAAGAAAGTTTACGTTTAAATGTATTCCTTTAAACTATGTTATGTTAAAGTTCAAAAGTCTGCCTGCATTAAATGATTTTGATATCTCAGATTTTACTTGCTGAGCCCCTATGATCATTAGCTTTTAAATGGTGCAGGTGAGACAGATCTGGGGCAAGTGGGTGGTGGAAACTGAATCAGCTGTGGTGATCGTGTTTATCAATGGCCAATGTTTTCCGCACAGCTGTTTTTGTTTTTCATCTTTTGACAAATCTGTATTAAATCCATTACAACAATGATTGAATTCATATAGAATTTCATATGTTGTAATATCATATATAATTTCAGATGTTGTAATATCGCACATTGCATTTTATATCTACTTGTGGTTCAGATCTGTTTACGCTATTTATTATTTGGCGCCAAGTGTGTGTGTCCCAAAAATATTTATGTTGTAAGAAATACAGCTTACAATATTTCATTTCGGCCCTTATTTTCCTCTTTTATTTCTTTTTTTTTAAATCCGTTGACGTCCATGGGCGTGGGCGTCTCAACTTGGTATCAGAGCATGGTCCTGAGATAAACACACGCACTTCCAGTTGGAACAGATTTCATCGACCGTTTCTCCAGAGCTGTGAGTTTATCTTATGTTTCAGAGCATTTGTATTTTAATATAGCATGTTCTGATAATTATATTGTGGTGGATTACGGGCTA